>ML265560.1:82325-113551 GCA_005239495.1 Nicotiana undulata
AAAAAAAAAAAAAAAAAAAAAGGGCATTAGGGAACGCCTGGACTAGCGCGACCGCGCTAAGGCAGCGCTAGTTGGGTTTCCCACTGCCTCAATATGCTTTCAACTAGCGCGGCCGCGCTATATCCGCGCTAAGCCCGCGCTAGTAGAGTTTCCCACTGCCTCGCCCGCTTCAGACTAGCGCGCCCGCGCTACGATAGCGCTAAGGCCGCGCTAGTCTGCTCGCCATCAGGTAAGTTAATAAAAAAAAAAAAAAAATTTATTTTGTTACTTTAGTCCTAATTTCACTACCCTTAACCCCATTAACTTCCCACCTACCGCCCACTCCCCTCCCTCCTCATTCTCTCACTACACTATCATAAACCCTCCCCCTCCTTCTTATACTTCACTTCACCTTCTCTCCCCCACTCAACCCTTAGAAAACTCCTACCTTTGCACTACCTCCCCCATTCTCAAGACCTCTCTCATGCTTTACTCTGCTTCTCTCACCCTCTCCACAGGTATGTATTCTCTTCTCCCCTTTTACTTTTTGTTGTTGTACTTTTATTTTCTGTAATTTCTTTGATTTGCTTGGGCTGCAACAATGGAGATTAGGCCTCTCTGTTGTGTGAAACTACTTGGTAATGGTTGTGTAGGGGCTGATGGGTGCACTTGTAGGATGCTATGCTCATTGGGTTCATAGGTGTGGTGATTTTTGTGAGTTGGTAATGCTCTTGGGCATTTATTCACCAATGCCTCCCAAGTGTTTGTCAAAATGCCTCTTCGGAGGACGTGCTATGACCTAAGTCTGTGGTGAAGTCTGAGTAGCCATGGTTAGGTCACTACATTGTATTGGGCTAATGTTGGACTATTTGCAGGTATGCCTCCTCGTAAGCGTCATGCAACAGAACCCTCCTCCAGCCGCCCAGCGCCAGCTAACACCGGGGGCCGGCCCCGAAAATCCGTAGATTCCAGGCCTTACAACAATCAAAAGTTCGTGTCTGCAAGGGCCCAAAACAAATTTAATCAAAAAGAGGACAAGACCATTGTGCCAGAGCAGGCTATGGACCCCAGGGCGTTAGCGGTAAACTGCCCCACTATACCCGATGAGCTGCGGCGCCGAGGCCTCCATATATTTTTAGAAGAGCCTACTGTTGCGAATATTATGCTTGTACGGGAATTCTATACGAACATGCCGGAACATGTGAACCATGTTGTGACAGTCCGCAGGAGACTGGTCGATGCATCTTTAGAAACCATCAGGATTCTGTACAGGCTACCTCCACCGGCTGAAGGGTACGTAGATGGGTATCAAGCATACAGGAGCCGACATACTCCTTGGACTCAATTCTTAGGGGTAGTCTGTCAACCTGGGGCCAATCTACAGTGGTACAAATATGGGAACAAATTCCACTCCTCAGCCCTCAAGTTCGAAGCCAAGTGTTGGTTGTACTTTATAAACACCCGCCTCCTACCATCCAAAAACCTGTCCGAGGTGAACATCCCCCGTGGGTGCTTAATTTGGTGCTTCATGAACAATGTTCCATTCGACGTGGCCAAAGTGATCCATGATGAGATGTTCCAGCGTGTTAAGGTTCCACGGTACGGTTTATACTACCCGTCCTTGGTCACCCGGTTGTGCCTTCAGGCACATGTGCCACATAACCTGGCTATGGACGGGCAGGTCCCTACACTGCATCCATTCACGGCCGAGAGGGTCAAAATTGGCAGGGAAACGGTCGCACCTGAGGAGTTGATTGGGCAGAACTCTGATGATAGTGACGAGGTTGAGGAGGTGGAGGAGCACCACCAGGTAGATGTTGATGTGGATCTTACGGAGGAGCAGCCTTAGCCACCACCGGCTGCGGATGTTGCTGGCCCATCTGATACCACTTGGGGATAGTGGTTAAACCGCTTATAGCATGATGTAGCGGGGTTGAGAACCTCCGTAGCTGATTTGGGCACAAGAGTTGATGCGATGGCCCCTCAGCAGCGGAAATCAGAAAAGAGAATCATTGGATGGCTCCGTGCTTTGGGTAGGGCGTGCAATGTCGACGCCGTCTCCGTCTCCGATCAGGATTGAGCTGTCAGGGACGTCCCATTTCCCTTACTCTATTTTGTTTGGCTATGAGGACATATCCTCATTTTAAGTGTGGGGTGGGGGTGAATTCCCTATATGTTGTATGTTGTTCAGTTTGGCATGCTATAATCGTAGGTTGTGAATATTTTCTACAGATTTTTTTTTAGGTACCAGTAATTATATTCCATCATTTGGCCCGACGATGAATCCCTTGCCAGGGGTTTTTGAGGGTCTAAGTTGGTGGTTGTTAAAAAAAAAAAAAGTGGACTCTTCCCAACGATGGATTTCCTGGGCAGCTTTCTTGAGGGATGTTAGTCCGAAGAAAATACCAAAAAGATTTTTTATTTTTTCATTTGTAGGTAGTATAGTAACTCCCCCTTGGTTTTTCTTTGTACCGCGGTTCTTTTCCAAGGGTTTCGTTTGAACTGGGTGTAGTTAGTTTTTTTTTAGGAATAGGAGATATGGTGTTGTGTTTAAATTGAAGCAATAACTCCTGACCCTATTATACCTTGAGAATAGTGAGTACTTTGGCTGTGACGCCTAGGCTCAGTTTTTGACTCTTGTATAAGTACCTTAAATTGCATGATTTTAAAGTTGCTTAACTGCTTTGACTAGAGTGTCTATGAATCTAATCCCAAGTGAGTTATGTGCCATGTCTGTGTGAGGTTTGACTGTTATTGTGTGCATTGCATTTGATGCCTAGAACTTGCCCCGTGTGTTTGCAAAGCGAAATAGTATTTTAGTTCAGTCTTGGAAGTGATATAGGTGTTTCTTTGTTGAACCAGTATGTATATTTTACCCGCCTAATTGTTACGTATCGTAGTTAACCCCGTTGAGCATGTAATCCTATTTCTTTGGCAACCACATTACAAGCCTTACCCAATTATTTGAACGGACTATCTATTTGAACCTTTTAACCTCCCATAAGCACTTGAATTATCATAAATGGTGTAAAAGTTAAAGTGTGGGGTGGTTGGTTTGGCTCTTGAGTGGAACTAATGAAATAAAGAGAAAGGTGCACTGTTTTGAAAAAAGTAAGAGTCACTTGAAAAAAGAAAGAGAGGAATCTATAGCGTTGATAAGTGGTGACTCTTGATGTAATTGTGCTTAAAGAAGTATGGGGTAACATATATTGATGTGAGGGCGGAGTTTGGTTTGACATAAGTGTGGGGCTTGAATGATAAAGTATATGTATTAAAGTGCTTAGGGAGATGTAGTCACTCTTATAACGAAATATATCCTACCCGTCCCGCAGCCTACATTACAACCAAATAAAGTCCTACTTGATCTCAGACTGACTGAACTCGATTAGTGGAGTAGTACACTACGGGCAAGCCTATGGTGAATTTTTGTAGCACATGAATGTTATTTCTGAGAGTGAGTGACTTCTTTCTATCTTAAAGTTCCTATGTGTTCGTAAATCTTATTGTGCAGAACTACTCTCTTTTGTTGAGTGAGGGCACTTGATTCACGAAGGAAAGGTAATGTCACTGACCTCGATGTTCGAGTAAGTGGTTAAACTGGGAATAATGCGTGGTATTGGTGAGTCAAATTTTGAGGTGAGGATGTTACGCTTCTGTGCTTAAACTATGTTAAATATTCTTGGTGTGCTGGGTTACGAGAATCACTTAAAAAGACCTTGTCTATGCATGATGTAGCGGATTGCTCGAGGACTAGCAATGATTTAAGTGTGGGGTGTTGATGATGTTTGTGTTTTACAATAGTGCAAGAACGTAGCGGCAACTTATGATGGTAATTCGGGCAGCAATTGGAGTAGAATAGACTATGGGGGACCTGGTGGGTGATTTAAAGGCTGGAAATTGCGGAGACAGTATGTAACCCCACTAGCGTGGGAATTAGCGCGACATTAGTGCGCCCGCGCTAGTCCAGCTATCCAGAGGCAGTAGGTAACTCCACTAGCGCGGGCATTAGCGCAGTATTAGCGCGCCCGCTCTAGTCTAGGTCCGTGAAACATAAAAAGAAGGGTAATTTAGGAAGAACAAGGCCATTCCACAAAAATATATAAAAGGTTCAACTCGTCCAAGGTGGAGAAGATAGGTTATTTTGAGTAAGAACAAGAAAAAGAAAGGGCAAGAGGCAAGGAGGCAATTTGGGCATCAATCCACATCTTCTTCTTTTGTTTTCTTTACCATTGTTCATGAATTCTTTTGTAGTTTTTATCATTGGTATGAGTAGATAAATCTTTTAACCTAAGTTTTTGGTGGAACCCGTTGGGGATGAACTCGTTGTTATGTTAATAATAGTTTTGAGTTGGTTATTAATCTCTATTTGTTCAACTACGTTTAGATTGTAGTTTGTTGAAGGGCCCTCAACTAGCTGTTCCTATTTATTATGTATCTGCTTGAGAAAGAGTGCATATTTAGGTAGTTGTTGAACAACACCACTCCCGGAGTATGGACGAAAGTTATAACCGAGGGTTTAGAGGTTGGGTTAGAAATAATATACCTCGGGTGCAATCTAAAGTGAACTGTAACGCAAATATAGCTAGCGTAGCTCGAGAGAGTGTGTCTAGTAAATTATCATAAATGCTTGAGAAAGATTTACGATAACTAGAGAGTTCATGATTGACAGAGACAACCAAATCAAAGCTATAGGAACATACAACTAGGGAAAGAACCAACGGGGGAAACCATTGCCTTAAAACTTTTATTCCAATTGTTTACAACTGCTTGCTAGTTATTCTTAATTTATTAGATTCAATTAGCTGTAGTAGAATCACATCACCAATTGTTATTCACAAAGTTTGAGTATGTTGACTAGTAAGAATTTAGTATTCTAAAGACTTCCTTTGATACGTTAAGTCCCTGTGGGATCGACTCTGGGCATAATACCCCAGATTATATTTGCAACGCCCGCGTAGTCTTTTTAGAAGACACAGTTGAGAGTGATCAATGGGACTCTCGAGCCGAGCGGGAGAATGATCAATCAATGGAGAGAGCTAAGGAAGATCGAATCGAGGAGAGGATCGGGGAGCTGGAGAAAGAGAACTACATTCTTCATGATCGAGTGGGCGCTTTGGAGGCTGACAAGGCCCAATTACTTGCACAACCGTCCTCTTTCGTATTTTAGATTTTCCCAATGTACCTCAGGAGTTATATTAGGAATGGATTCATGTCGAGGCCCAGTTAGATGTATTTCGAGATTTGCATGTGGCAGGGCCCATTTCTGAGGCTGCCTTTGAAGATGCTCGTGTTAAGGCTCGTGAAGTTCGAGTCGCTTGTGTAGACCGACTTGAGAAGAACGCCTGATTTGGTATCGCTTATCCTTAATGCGATGGCGGCGATGGTGAGGGGAATCAAGATGGTGAGGGTATCGGTGTTCAGGGTGGTGACGTCGTTGAAGACCGAGTTGGCGAGGGCACTAAAGGCCATGATGGCGGCGAACCGTAGTTTTCTTTTTGACATTTTTGTATATTTTTGTCAGCGTCTTCACGAGCCTTTGTAAACAATTTAAGTATGAAATATCAAAGTTGTTCCTTGCATCTTCTTCCGTTCATGTGGTTTATTTTCTGTACTTCTACGTGTTTTACTCGTTGTTTACTCATTTCATTTTTGTCCTTCTTATTATTGTTGTCTTTTAGTGTCGTGGCCTTGGAGCCGAATATTCATAGGTAGCATGCGTTTCTTTATTGAGATGCGGTCGAGGGTCGATAGATGTTTGTTTTAGCTAGGTCAAACATAACATTTCATTAAATTGCGTTCAAGGGCCGGTAGGTGTTTGTTCGAGCCTAGTCGAACATAACCTTTCGTTAAATCGTGACCCATGGCCGGTAGGTGTTTGTTTGAGCTTAGTCGAACATAACCTTTCATTAAATTGCGGTTGAGGGCCGGTAGGTATTTGTTCAAGCCTAATCGAACATAACCTTCCGTTAAATCACGACCGAGGGCTGGTAGGTGTTTGTTGGAGTTTAGTCGAACATAACCTTTTGTTAAATCGTGGCCGAGGGCCGGTAGGTATTTGTTCGAGCGTAGTCGAACATAACCTTTTGTTGAATCGCGACCGAGGGCAGGTACGTATTTATTCGAGGGAGGTCGAACATAACCTTTTGTTAAGTTACGGCTGAGGGCCGGTAGGTATTTGTTCAAGCTTCGTAACCTTTCACTGAATCACGGCTAAGGGCCGGTAGGTGTTTGTTCGAGTGGGGTGGAACATAACCTTTCGTTAAGTTGCGACTGAGGGCCGGTAGGTGTAGTTCGACCAGGGTCGAATGTAACCTTAATACGAAAAAGGTATCCTAATAAATGTAAGATTCTTATTACTTTGACATTGTTGCTTTGGTTACACACTTGGAGAAAGTTACAGATTTTGGGTATTGGCTGGTGTTCCAGTCCCAGTCTATCTAGTCCTTTCATTGTTTGACTTTGAGAGTATTTAGGAGTCAAGCAATGAAAAAGTAACAATGGTCCCTCCCCCACGTACTTCGACTCGAAGTGTTCCCTTCGCCGTCTTGTTAAACACCTCATTGACAAAACCCAAATGGGACAAAACTCAAGTGAGGGAAAAAGAGTACGACTTGGGGTACACTTGTTCTCTCAGAAGTTAAAGTATATGAAGTTCCTGATGTTCCAATTGTGTAATTGCTTTCCTTCCATTGCCTCTAGTTGGAATGAACCCTTGTTCACTTTGGTTGTGATTTTGTACGGACTATCCCGATTTGTTCCCAACTTTCCTTCCCGGTGGTCTTTGCTCGCTTGAGTTTTGGCTTTCAGCACATAGTACCCAACTTTAAGTGGCCAGATCTTTGCTTTCTTGTTGTAATAGTGTTCTGCTTGTTGTTTTTGGGCGACCATCCTAATATACGCCATATCTCTTCATTTGTCGATTTTGTCGAGTTCCTACCTTCTGATATAATCATTACTCATGCCGCTTTCATGGGAGTACCTTAGGCTAGGTTCTCTAACCTCGACCAGTATTACTGCTTCGACCAGGGCATCTCTCTTGTGCTCGTCTTCGGGGTTGTTCGGTAGGCCCATAATACTTCTAATAGCATTTTCGGTCACAATCCCTTGGCGTCCTCGAGCATTTTCTTCATGATGTTTAGTATGGAATTATTGGAGGACTTTACCCGTTACCCGTTGGGTGATATGGGTTTGAGAGTATTCTTTTGATATGTAATTTCTCGAAGAATTCGACGGTTTTCTTTCCCGAGAACTAGGGTCCATTGTCACAACTGATCTCCTTAGGTAGGCCAGATCGGCATATGCTGTTTCTCCATATAAAGGTAATTACCTCTTGTTACCGTATTTGGGAGAATTCTCCTACTTCCACCCATTTAGAGAAATAGTCAATTAAAACCAAAAGGAAGCGTACATTACCTCGCTCTGCTGGGAGGGCCCCACGATGTCCATTCCCTATTTGATGAACGGTCAGGGGGAGGTGACTGAGTGGACGTGTTCGCCTGCTTGGTGTATCATTGGGGCATACTTTTGGCACTATCCGCATTTCCTCACGAAGTATGAGGCGTCATTTTTCATGGTGGGCCAATAATATCCCACCCGTATGAGACATCTCACTAGTGCTCGATTGCTAGAGTGAACACTGCAATCTCCTTCATAGACTTCTTTGAGGACGCATTAGGTTTGATTCGGGCCCAAACATTTCGCCAGAGGGCTTCCATAAGTCCTCTTGTATAGGTCGCTATGAAGGAGACCGTATCTGGCCGCTTGTATTCTTAGTTTCTTCGCTTCTTTAATGCCAGCTATGAGTGTGCCATCCTGTAAATAAGAGATAATACAATTGCGTCAATCACAAGTTAAGTTTATGGTTCTTACCTCGATTTGGTCTAGTGATGAGTTGAGGAGATGGACTACGCTTTTATCCCTGGTCATGATGGTTTTGGTAGTTGCGGCCAGTTTTGCTAGGCCGGCATTCTGCGCCCATGGGATTTGGTCGAGCTCGCATTCGTCGAACTCGGGTAATAACTTACAGATTTCGGTCTGGTATGTTTGCAACCTTTGTTCCTTAATTTGGAAAATACCTATGACTTAATTGATTACGAGCTGGGAATCACAACGGAGTTTCAACCGTTTCGCCCCATACTTGAGTGCTATTCTCAACCCTGCAATTACGACCTCATACTCGGCCTTATTGTTAGTCATATCCAGGCACCTTATGGATTGACGAATTACTCGCCTGTAGGGACCTCGAGTACGAGTCCTAGTCCGGACCCTGATGCATTGGATGCGCTATCGGTGTATAGGACCCAAAGGTCTTATGTTTGGAGGAAAGCTTGGACGACTTCCCTTTCGACTTCAGGCATTATTTTTCCACTGAAGTCGGCGACAAAACCTGTGAGTACATGCGTCTTTATCGCCAGACGCGACTAGTATGTGATAACATGCTCTCTTAGCTCGATGGCTCACTTGGCCAACCTCCCTGATAGCCTAGGTTTATGCAAAATGCTCCTTATGGGAAATGTTGTGACGACTGAGATGTGGTGGCACTAAAAATAGGGTCTAAGCTTTTGTGAAGCTACGACCAAGGCCAGATCAAATTTTTTGAGGTGCGGGTACCTAGGTGTCGACGAGGGTTTTGCTAATGTTATAGATGGGAGATTGTGTACCATTGTTTTCGCCTATCAAGACTGCACTTACTGCTACTTCGGAGATGGTTAGATAGACGAGGAGTTGCTCCCCAGGTTTGAGTTTTGAAAGCAAGGATAGTGACGATAGGTATGCCTTCAGTTCTCGCAGAGCCTGGACGCACTCGAGAGTCCATTTGAGATCGTTGTCCTTTTTGAGTACACTAAAAAATTTGTGACATCTATCAGACGTCCGCGAGATGAATCTTGATAGGGCGGCGATTCGTCCAATCAACCTTTGGACTTGCTTATTGGTAGTCAAGAGCTCTGGTATCCCTTTGATTGCTTTGATTTGGTCTGGGTTGACCTCGATCCCTCGTTGCGACACCAAAAAACCCAAGAACTTTCCCGAGGCTACACAAAACGCGCATTTCTCCAGGTTTAGCTTCATTCTATACCGTCTTAGTATGTCGAAAGTTTCTTTCAAATGATCGATGTGATCCTCTGCCTTTTCAGGCTTGACTAACATATCGTCTATATATACCTCCATGGTCTTGCCGCATTGGTCTTTGGACATATTTATCACTAATCTTTGATATGTAGCCCCCATGTTTTTCAGCCCAAATGACATGACCCTGTAACAATACGTTCCCCGGTGGGTGATGAATGCAGTCTTCTCCTGGTCTTCTTCCTCCATAAGAATTTGGTTATAGCCCGAGTAAGCGTCCAAGAAACTCAATAGTTCATGCTCGGTTGTTGCGTCGATGAGTTGGTCGATGTGGGGTAATAAGAACGAATCTTTCGGACATGCTTTGTTCGAATATGTGAAATCCATGCATATCCGCCATTTTTGGTTTTTCTTTTCGACCATCACTATGTCGGCGTTCCACTTAGGGTACTTCGACTCCCTGATGGAACCTTTCTCTAACATTTTTTCCACCTCCTCGCGGACTGTATCATTGATGACGGGGTTGAATTTACGTCTGACTTGCCTTACTAGGGGTGGAATGGGTTGGCGTTTAATTTAAGTGTGGTAATTTTCCTTGGGATGCCTAGCATATCCGCATGGCTGAAGGTAAACAAATTTGTTAGTTATTAAGAATTGACTAAGTTTACCTGGTTTGCGGAGTTTGCGACCGATATAGGCTTTTTTGCTATGGTCATTGAGGTCCAATTGAATGGGCTCGAGGTCTTCTATGGTCGAATTTGCAGCCTCGGCTGTCTCGGGATCTGTGATGACATCCCCAGTCTCTCTTTGCGTCGACCTCGACGCTGTTGATTGCTATGCCTCTCTTTCCTTGTATTTTTTATGTTGGGTTGCCATGTTGTCGAAGGCAATGCGGTAACATTCCCTGGATGTGCGTTGTTCTTCGTGGTATGCTGAATATTCCCCATGGTGTTGGGAATTTAATTACATGATGGCTCTCATGGGATGTATCCATGGTTGTTCCACGATGGCGTTGTACGCGGTGGTCTGGTCCATAATGTGGAATGTTATCTCCAAAGTCACGCCGTCGTCCAAGACAGGGAGTGTAATTTCCCCGGACGTCCGTTCAACTGCATTATTAAAGCGGTTAGCGTGATGCATCACAATATTATCTTATCCTTGAGTCTCATTTGGGTGAGGACTCGGGGATGGAATGCGTGCTCCACTTCCATCGTCTGCCATGATGCGTTTTACGTCAGTATCTAAAATGCGTAAAGTAATAACGAGGGCATCATTATGAGGAAAAGTCAAACCGTTGGTATTCGACTCATCGAATAAGATACTTTTTTCTAGTCCATCATGTCGTTCGCGGGTGATAGACCGCTTGAGCTTGTGAGTGGTGGTGAACTTCACGCGATTGATAGAGGCATCGTTGCCGCTGCCGATGATCATATTGATAGTACGGGCTGGTGATGGCAGTTTCGGCGGGCCTTGGTGTTCACCTCCTTGAGCAGAGTTGTTTCTCCCCTTTTCGCTTAGTAACTACTTGAGGTGTCCCTGCCGGAACATGTTTATGACTTATTATCTGAGGGCGATGCAATTTTCTGTTTTGTGCCCATGTTCCCGGTGGAACTCACATAGGGCGTCGAATTTTCTGGTGTTCGGGTCTAATCTCATCTTCGGCGGCCATATCACCTTTGTTCCGAGTTTCTCAAGAGCGTAGACTATTTCTGTAGGCGACACACAAAAATTGTGAGCAGATAATAAAGTGGGCATACTTCTTTTGTTCTGATGAGTCCCTGTCCTTGGCCTGGATAGGCCTTCTTCATAGCGGGGAAAGGTGCGACGGCCGCCTTGACATATGGCTGGTGTTTATTTGTTATATCATGCAAGCTCTTGCGTTTTTTGTAGTCATGCTTGAAGCATGTTTGTTGAGGACACTCACTAGCGTGTCGGTCAGCCATGCTTCGAGGAGTTTTTTCACAGCTGGGGGCGTCCTTTCTTCCGCGGATGTGGAGGCCCCTTTTCCAGTATTTGTTATGCTGCAGTGGGGGGGGGGGGGGGGGGGAGGGAGGCGACTTATCGCACCTAGGGGACACGCAAGTCCTCGCCTACTGTTTCGTAGCTCTCGTTGATAACATTCATACGGTTGCTAGGGAAATCACTTGTTATTTTTGTTCTTTCTCCTTGGTTACCTGCCATGTAGGGTTTTGTACGTACAAAGAAAAGAGATCTCGGGGTTTGTGATGTTAGTGACTTGCATTAGCTATAGCTCTAAGGGAGACTAAAAATTTCACTAAGAAATCTCCACATATGACGCCAAATTGTTTAATCAAAAAATATAGATCTTGGTTCAACTAATTAAATTTGTACTAATGATGGTTAATCTTAGCTAACAATAATATCTCAAAATGAAAATACTCGGAGTGCAATAATGATATGCATATATATTTTTTCAATAGCAACGACGACACACAATCAATATTTAAGAAATCAAAAGAAGTAATATAACATTAAATAGTGGTGAAGAATAATATATGTCACTTATGTAAATAGAACGGACGAGTCACCGAAGAAAGGATGAAATCAGTGAATGTTTCTTCTAACAATGATGAGTGATGGATAAGCCTTTGAATATGTGAGTTATTCTTGAATCCATAGGAAAGGTGTGAAAAAGAATCTTAATGAAAATGTTGGTTTTGTATACTTGCAATAAGATCCGATCTCTCCTTAAAGTCGAATCTATTTTACAAATGAATATCACAAGTCCCCTATCATTGTATCTCTTTCTATTGATAGGAACATGTTCCTAATAACCCTAAAAGGACAAGTTTAGAGAATATCCACTAGAATATTCTCTTTTATGTCCTATCTTGAAACTAGCCGTTATAACTCTATCAAGGGTGCTCGACCTCGACCTTGTTCCTTGATGACTCCTCGGCTTCAACCCTTGATGACTCTTCGACCACGAACTTCACCATTTCTTAGATTACTTGGACAAGTGACAACTAAGAATGTTCCACCAATACTATTTTGAATTAAGTATTCTAAAGATAGATTTGATCAATACATCTACATTTATAATCCGATAACCGATAAGCCTTATCCGCCCGATTAGCACCTCCAGCTAAAACCACTCTCCGCCCGAAACTACTCAAAACCGACAACATATTTACGTAGTTCTTAAAGTTTAACGACACCGTCCTATGCGGCGAGTATTCAGGTTCAGGTTTCCCTCATCTTCAAAATTCAAATATCAGTCCTTAATCCGTAAATAACTCCCGATCCATGTCCATTTTGCTAGCATCCCATAAAACTTTTTGTATTTTTTATATAAAAGCCTCTCTTTCTCCTTCTCAAAATCAAAACCCTTCGCCATCCCCTCTCCTCTCCTCTCCTGTAGATATATAAGTACTCCTCTCTATACACTTTTGCTGTGGGTATCTATACACACATATTCCTCTCTATCTGCTAGGGTTTTCATTTGAATTCATCGAGGATGTCGTTGAGGCCGAACGCGAGAACCGAGGTTCGTCGGAACCGGTATAAAGTAGCGGTGGACGCGGAAGAAGGTCGGCGGAGGAGAGAGGATAACATGGTTGAGATTCGTAAGAATAAGAGAGAGGAGAACTTGCAGAAGAAACGCCGTGAAGGCCTTCAGCCTAATCAACAATTTACTCTTCCTGCGCACACCACCGCCGAAAAGAAGGTCAATAGTAAACATCTCTTCTGTTTTCTTACCGCAGTGGTTGTTAGTTAAGATGTAAATTTAGATCAGATTAAGTTTCTCGCTATATACCTTTTGTATTTTCCTAATTTAGGTGCTTGTCGGTTGAATAATGTTTTTCGTTAGGGTTAGAGTTTGAAGCTAGAAAAATGTTAAGGTAGATTGTGAGATTTAGAGCCCGTTTGGACATAAGATCACTTTTTTCGAATTTTTTTCACTTTTTTCCGAAATCATTGTTTGGCCATAAATTTCGAAAATTTGTAAAACTCCAAAAAGTTCTAACTCTAGTTTACAAATACCATTTTAACTTGATTTTTTTTCTTCATTTTTCCCGGAATTTTACAATTCTTATGTCCAAACGGCCACTTAGAATTTTCAAGTTAATAGTACTCTTCGAGATTATGAATTGAATTTGGACTAGTATTTTCATCAAAATTGAAGCTATATTGTTTTTCCTTTTTACTGTTTTTGAAATTATTTTATACATATTTAATTGAATTATTACAGTAACAACAACAAACTCAGTGACAATCCCACAAGTGGGGTGACAATCCCACAAGTGGGGTTTGGGGAGTATAGGATGCACGCATACCTTACCCCTATCTTCGTGAAGGTAGAGAGGTTGTTTCCGATACACCCTTGGCACAATAAAATATGTAAAAGAAGCAATAGCAGCAAGCAGTACCAACAACACAATGTTAGATAAACTGAAGCGAAAGAGACAATAAAGTGGATACGAGTAATAAACAGAACAACATATAGTAATAACTAAGCCTAAAGGAATGCAAGAGCAATACAAATATTACCGGTATGGAAAAGAAAAATGCTTAGTAACCTACTAACCTTCTATTCTAATCCTCGACCTCGACACCCTCCTATTCGGTTAGCTGTAGTTATGCCAAGTCCTTCCTAATCACCTCCTCCCACAACTTCTTTAGCCTACCTCTACGTCTCCTCTTACCCACCACGCGAACCTCTTGCATCTCCTAACTGGGGCAGTTATGTCTCTTATCTTCACATGCCCAAATCATCTTAACCTCACTTCTAGAATCTTGTCCTCCACCGAGGCCACTTAATATCTTTATTCCTATTCTTATCTCTCCTGGTATGCCTACACATCCATCTCAATATTCTCATTTCTACCGCTTTCATCTTCTGGATGTGAGATTTCCGGACATGCTAACACTCATACAACATAGTCGGTCTAACCACCACTCTATAGAACTTACCTTAAGTATCAAAGGTACATTCTTGTCACATAACATACCGGTTGCTAACCTCCATTTCATCCACCCTGCTCCAATACGATGTGTGACATCATGTCAATCTCCCCGTTATCTTGGATTTCTGACCGAAGGTACTTAAAACTAACTCTCTTGGGGATGACTCGTGGATGTAAGGCTTGACTCACGAGCCATATCATTGAATGTTGGAAAGAAATGGGCCATATGGAGCTAATCAGATATCGAGGATTCCTATGGTTGAAACAATAGTCATTGTGCCCTAGTGATGGGTCAAGTGTCGGATAGATGTGGCTTTTCTTTAATGCTAGATGAGGGACTTTCTCTAACTATTTTAGAAGTTCCTCTTTTCCCCTTTCCTTCTACATGAAGAAGTTTCTTGTGTTATTTTTCAGAAGCATACAAGAATTATTTGTCAGGCTGAAATGGTTGTTTACTGTGTTGACTTATTCAAAGTGTTCTTTGAGCTTCTTTTCTGCAATACGGCAGTCTTGTGTCCTTCAAATATAGAAATGGATAGTGGATATTGATTAACGTTTGTGTTTGCAGCTAGAGAACTTACCAGCAATGGTTGCGGGTGTGTGGACGGAAGATGGAAATCTACAGCTTGAGGCTACTACTCAGTTTCGGAAGCTGCTCTCGATAGGTAATCATTGTTTTATGGGTTTGTGTTATTATTTTACTCCTCTCTTGTGGTTACTTGGACTTTCAGATAATCTCTCTGATCATACTATCAACAGAAAGGAGTCCGCCAATTGAGGAAGTAATTCAAGCTGGTGTTGTTCCTCGTTTTGTGCAATTTCTTGTGAGGGACGACTTTCCACAACTGCAGGTGTTTGCTACCTTGCTTTCTTATTCTTGAATTTTCCTATGGGAAGAGAAGTAGTGAGATAACACCTTAACTTTTCCCTTCAATGGTTTTAGTTTGAGGCAGCATGGGCTCTCACAAACATTGCTTCTGGGACATCTGAGCATACCAAGGTGGTGATTGAATCTGGTGCAGTCCCAATTTTTGTGAAACTTCTTGGTTCTCCTAGTGATGATGTGCGAGAGCAGGTATATACTAATACAGGCAAATTGAAACTTTCATAAGTTATTTATGGGTGTTTGTCTCTGTGAACTGTTATCAGTTATTGAATGCTAGTGTTTGATTTATGGTATTGAGAACATTTTGGATATTCTCCTTTCCTCATTTAGGCTGTGTGGGCTCTAGGAAATGTTGCTGGTGATTCCCCAAAGTGCCGCGATCTTGTCCTTAGCTGTGGAGCTCTAGTTCCCTTGCTATCTCAGCTGAATCCAAATGCCAAGCTGTCTATGTTGAGAAATGCAACGTGGACACTTTCAAATTTCTGCAGAGGCAAACCACAGCCTGCTTTTGATCAGGTGGATCCTTAAGGCTTGATTAGCTATTAACTCTTCTAAATTGCAAATATAAAGTGGTGGTCTCTGATAAGTGCTCTTTCATTTATAAAGATTTGCTGTAACAGATAGTACAGTTGTGTATGGTTCATATTAGTCACATTCTTCGTTGATGCTGAGCAATAACTAATTCTATTTGCTCATCCATAGTGTTGCTTGGTGGCTTGTTCCATCACATCTTTCTCAAAAGCTGATAGACGATTCATGCTTTATGCATTGAGCTCAATCCTGGAAAAACTTTTTGTTTTTGCACTCAGTGAGGCTTTATTAAAGATTATTAACAACCAGCACGGATGTCTAAATACAGTTGGCCTGCCAACCCAGTAGATGTCTTTTTACTGGAAGCAAGTTGAACAGTTTTTATTTCTGGTTAGTATTTGGTTCTGAACAAACTATGAGTGCAAGCTTCTTTGTCACTTCCATAAAATAACTATGTGATCTTCTTGTTGGTATTGTTGAACAACATTGTTAAAACTATCATTTTCAACTATGTATCGTTAAGTTACTCATTCTTATATTTAGCTTTAGAATATTATGTGTTCTTACTTGTGCAATTTATACACTTATACTTCTTGTGTGCATTTATTTCAAAGTAATACTTGATATACAGAGGACAAACCTGATAGTGTTGATGATTCTATGCATATCTAAACCTGTAAACTTGATTATGCAGACAAGGCCTGCACTTCCAGCTCTTCAACAACTTATTCATTTAACCGATGAAGAAGTTTTGACTGATGCTTGCTGGGCGCTCTCATATCTCTCGGATGGTACAAATGATAAAATTCAAGCTGTTATTGATTCTGGAGTATGCCCACGTTTAATTGAGTTATTACTGTAAGTGCTTGGTATTTTTCCAGTTTATTTTTGGTTATGAAGCGCTTAAAAATTCTCCTTTCTTTATATTGGTTATTTTTGTATTTCCTGATTCTAACTGACTGATTTAAACATGGTAGTCACCCGTCTCCATCGGTTTTGATTCCTGCGCTTCGGACAGTTGGAAATATTGTGACTGGAGATGATATGCAAACTCAGGTAAAATTTAGATGGATGTTACTCTTTTTCCAATTTTTATACTCGCTGATGATACAACAGCTAATTGTTCTATGCATTTGATACAATTATCAATGAATTAATAATGGTGGAAGGAATTGGTAATATCTTTAGGGTCAGTCAAAGCTTATGGCAAGTGGGATCTCTACGCTCTGAATTTACTTTATGTTGCTTAGTTTCGCTGAATCTAGCTAAACATAGTGCATGTTTAGTTTATGTGATGAAGTGGAATAATTTCAAATTTGCATGCAGCAAAGTCCTTGTCCCGACTTTGAAATGCAAAAGTTTATAAGGGAACAAGTCGTTTTTATCCCTTTCTTTCGAGAACAAGGGACAAAATTAGTCCCTAGTCAAGGTGGGAATAAGATCAAGATAAGAGCCTCATCATAGAATGAATATATGTGTATATACACACTCATTTATGCCTTAACTTAAACTTTGCTCTATCTAAATTACTATTGTTATATGTTGTTAAAGAAATAACCTTGGGCCTAACTCAACCCCTAAAGCTAGCTCATACGGTGAGGATTATCCAAGCCATATTAAAGAGACCACCCGTCCTTATCATCAATGTGGGACTCATCGTCCCCCTTCCATGCACAGGGCTGAACGTCTGGAGCGTGGGCAATTTAATATAGGGGCTCAACATCGGGAAACAACAATTGGGATGGGTCCTACTCAAATACCATGTTAAAGAAATAACCTTGAGTCTAACTCAATCTCGAAAGTTTTAAGTTAGTTCATGAGATGAGGATTGTCCAAGCCATATTAAGGAGACCACCATCCCTTCAAGTACCGTTGTGGGACTTTTAATATATGTTTTATGTTGAAGGCTCATAAAGCTTTAGTGTAGTGGTAAGAGCGCAACTTGTGATGTGTTGGTTCGAAGCACATTGTAGGTTCGAACCCTGTTGCAGATTAAAGGACTTATATTTAAGTGGTGAAGGTAGATAGGGGTTTATTCATTATCCATTGAGTTTTGAACCTTGCGCTGCTGGTCCTTAGGGATTTCTCAATTATTTAGAAAACTATATGTTTCATCTTTAAGACATCTTAGGTTCTCTAGGCTTTTTTTTATGTCCATCTTTATCATTTGAATTTTCTTAGTGTAGTTGTGAAAGAATTTATATATTACTCTCTTCGTCCCAATGTATTTGATGGTGTTCCAGGGCGCAAAGTTTAAGAAAAAATGACTTTATAACTTATGGTCTAAAATAAGCCATAGAGAATTGTGTGGCTATAAATTATTTTATTAAGGTAAAATAGTAAGACTTTGTAACGTATGGTCTAAAATAAGCCATAGAGAATTGTGTGGCTATATTTTATTAAGGTAAAATAGTAAGTTCAAAGTTAAATTTTTACTAATATAGAAAGATGTCATTTTTTTTGGGACCGACTAAAAAGGAAAAAGTGCCACATAAATTGGGACGGAGAAAGTAATGTATATTATTTATTTAGTAATTTTAATTCTTAATTATGTTATGCATGTTTTATATTTGGTTCACATTATACAATTCTTCAAAATCTAATAAAATGCAAATATAGTGAAGTTTGCCTTTCTCATCGAGGGGCGTTTTTTGGTCAATTATGTCTATCTTAATCTTTATCCAGCACTACAGAAACGTGATCAGATAATTGAGAAGATGATTCTGAAAGTTTTTTGTGTTAACCAACCTCATGTGGAGTTCTGTTGGAGGATGATTCATTCTAAAACATCTTATCCTAGTTTATTCTTTTTGCAGACCAAATATTCACCTAATAAATTGCAATACATAATGTTGGTATCTATCAGCTACGTTGCTCGAACACGGGTGCAGGTGTCCAACACGTATGCGGATCTAGTGATCGGATCCTTCGAGATGTAAATTCTATGATTCGGGGACGTAGATCCTAGTACGGATATGGGTGTAGGGATCCGGCTAAAAATAATTCAAAAAAATACAACCACCCAGTAAAGTCCCACAGGTGAGGGGTATGGGGAGGGTAGTGTGTATGCAGACCTTACCCCTATACTGATGGGGTAGAGAGGCTGAATCTGAAATTCAACCAAAAAAAATATCTTTAAATTATGAGAAATTTTGTGGAATAATTACGTATCGCTTGTAAAGTGCGGATTTCGTTATTATTCTCAAGTTGTAGATAAGTAAATGATTGATTTCGTAGATAAGTATGCTATTTGCTTCAAATTTACACTAGTTTCGGTTCTGATTTCAGAAATCAAATTGTATCTCGTCTCGAATTTTTCCGTTCGTTGTGGTCAAATTATCCAAAATTGTTTGACAAGATTTGGTTTGGATCCCACACCCACACCCATACTAGTGTCGTATCGACGGGTGTGACACCTAAACTGCCATGTTAGAGCAACTTAGTCTGTCAGTAGTTGTCACGTGCATACTCGAGGAAAGATATGTGGTTAACATTACATATAATTTTTTCTTCATCTGTTGCTAAATGGTTCCTTTTTCACTGTATATTATTTCCATTTTTTCCACTGAATTTGTAGCTGTGCTAGTTTATGATTTTCTTCTCCTACTTTCTTTGTTCTGTTGAACATTCCCATGCATCTCTGTCTCGGAGGGTAGGATGTACACAGCCTTACCCCTACCCTGGAGACTGTTTCCGATTGGCCCTCGGCTAAAGAAGGTGAAGGAAACCCTGATAGCAAGTGATAGCAAGACAAATAGTTAGAAAACTAAATCGGAGATAACAACAAAGAATATGAAAGAAGTACCGATTAGGGCTGTTCATTTGGATCGGATTTCGGATTTCGGATTTCGGATTGGACCGGATTTTGGATTGTGTTTATAAAAATTTCGGATTTCGGATCGGATTCGGATTGGTATATTTTAATCCGATCCGATCCGATCCGAAATCCGAAATTATTAGGCAATGTATAAATACTACACTTTAATTTCGGATAGTCAATACTTTCTTTACATCTTCCTCCAAGTTATTACCTTTACAATTGCTAGAGTTAGCTATATTGGCACCATAGTACTCTCATAATTGTATAAACATGAATTTTTCTTAATGCATTGCCTCTTTTACAAAGAAAATATACATATTAGTTTGCAACATTGAGGCATTTACGATCCGAAATCCGATCCGATCCAAACTTTAAAATCCGAATCCGATCCGATATAATTCAGATCGGATTCGGATTGCATTTTCTAGAATCCGAAATCCGAAATCCGAATACGAAATGTGCTAAATCCGATCCAATCCGATCTGTGCACATCCCTAGTACCGATAACAAGTAACGACAAGATAGTATATGTTTCCTAAATTAGCAAACAAATAAATAAAAATCAGTCTCTTCTTTTCTGATGATAGGTGAAATATTTCCGTATTATGTTTCTTAAACTAGGTAATAGAGAAGATAGGATTTTGGACACCCTGAGATTTCTGAACTTCCCATTTTAAACTGCATTACTTGGCATTGAGACATGCATCTTGGACCACAAATTATATTTGCCAATCTTTGCTGTATTAGGGTCTGTCTATGCTCAACATAATGGTTTTGATCTGTGGGATCATTTCTTATTGGGATGGTTGGTGATTTTGTTCTGCTTTGTCTTTCTTTTTCATTTTTTTGTGTTAAACTATGGTTGTGTATCTGTGGTTTTGTTGTTTGATGCCAGATAATGAAGCTTATTGTTCTAACTAATCAAATCCTTTTCTTAGTATTTCGTTGTTTGATACCTTATTAAAAAGGGTGTCGTGTTGTGTGATATCTTAAGGAAAAAAGGGTATCTTGTTGTCTGACGTCTTAAGAGAAAAGGGTATCTTGGTTCTTTGATACCTTGAGAAAAAAGGGTATATTGTTGTCAGATGTCAATTGCTGAAGCTTACTTTTCTTACTAATAAAATTTCTTCTCAGTGTATCATCAACCATCAGTCTTTGCCCCGTCTTTTGAACTTGTTGAATGGTAATCACAAGAAGAGTATTAAGAAGGAAGCTTGCTGGACAATTTCAAACATAACAGCTGGCAACAGGGAGCAAATTCAGGTAGTGCTGGGTGTGTAATTTTGGTTTTATGGCTAGTTTTTGTTTGCTCCCCTACTGCCAACCAGCTCCCTCCCTCTTCCAAACAAGAAAAGAAAGAACTTGACTGCAGAAAAATTAATCTTTCTCATGACCCTTTTTTCTTGGCAATGTTAGGATGTTTATTTATTGTTTCCACTTGTGATTCTTGATTATGTAATTTTATCTATGTTACAGTCTGTAATTGAGGCTGGTATTATTGGTCCTCTTGTTAATTTGCTACAAAATGCTGAGTTTGATATAAAAAAGGAGGCTGCATGGGCAATCTCAAATGCCACATCTGGTGGTTCGCATGAGCAGATCAAGTAAGATTTGGATATTCTGGTTTCTGTGTACCACAAGCTGTCGGCAAACACTGACATTTCTGCTCTATTTATGTTATCATTATCTGCAGGTACCTTGTTAGTCAAGGTTGTATCAAACCACTGTGTGATCTTCTCATTTGTCCTGACCCTAGGATTGTCACAGTTTGTCTTGAAGGGCTTGAAAATATCTTGAAGGTTGGTGAAGCTGAGAAGAATTTGGGCCGGACAGCTGATGTAAATCTTTATGCGCAGCTGATTGATGATGCAGAAGGTTTAGAAAAAATTGAGAATCTCCAAAGCCATGACAATCAAGAGATTTATGAAAAGGCAGTTAAGATTCTTGAGACATACTGGTTGGAGGAAGATGATGAGACAATGCCACCTGGTGATGCACCCCAACAGGGTTTTCAGTTTGGAGATGGCGAGGTCTCTGTTCCTTCTGGGGGATTCAGCTTCAACTAAAGGTCTGCATGTGCCTTTTTTAGTCCACATGTTTATACAAAAATGTTGCCCAAGTGGTTTCCTGGGGCATGAATATTATTTCTGTGTTTTAGCTACTTTTATCAAATTTTAATTGCAGAGTCGCTTGATGATGCAGTATATGTGATGGAAAACTGGCTCCATCTGTTCCAATTTGAAAGTTGTAAAAGTTGCTGGAAGGCTGAATTTATTGTGATGGTGGGAAGTAATGTCAGCGAGAATCAGTTCATCTTTTTACTTGCAGTTAGCTTGAATCATGAATTTGCTCTGGAGATTTTTAGTTCTGTTCTTATTCATCTCCTTTTTCCTTAATTGTTTTTTCCTCTATTTTAGCCGGTTGTAGTTTATTATTATTTCACTATTTTATCTTCTGCTGGGAATGTTGACGTTCCCAAGAACCTCTTTGTGCACGGCTTAAAATGATGGCTAAAGCTATTCACTTTTCTTGGTGCTGCAATATTGATGTCTTGAATCTTTGGCGTCCTTGTCAGAGTGATAATAAAAGTTTGTTATATATTTGGGTATAATGTAGGCTGAAATAATAATTCTGCTCTCTTCTTCCCCATGCAAAAATACTTCTAATGCTGTGGGATGTTTACCAGCCTTCTGGTTGGTTGTGGTTTTTCTTTTGATACTACTCTCCTTAAGTTTTCTGATTGTTGGATTCATCTTTTAAGACAGCATTGTATCTTTCTCCAGAACAAATTAAAATTGAATCTTTAAACTAATGTGGCAGTGTGTATATGGTGCATAATTGGTTTACCGGTTCAATTATTTTTTGATTGTACTTGCAATAGAGCATGCTGATTGTTTGCTCATTTAATGCTTGGCGTTCCTATTTTTTTTTTTTTCCATCTGAAATTTGATTTGTTACGTTGGGCTGTTAATGCGCATTCAGTATGTTGGTTCTGTTGCATTCACGATTGAAGCTTGTGATATTCTTATCTTATAAAGCTATTCATCTTTACCAACGTAATAATCTTTTGAGTTCCTTGTATTCATTAATTACTTTTGCATTGTTGTGTTAAATACATAAAATCATTATCTTTGTCGTCTCCTTTGCATTGCCTATTGCCTATATAAAGGGATAGTAGTAGTGAACTCTGTGAATTCGTTTTCCTGAAATTTAAATAGTTACAACTAATTATATTTTCTAAATGGCCTTTAGATGAAATGGTAGTTGCGTCCTCGCTTGATGGCCTTAATCCTTCCAAGAAAGATTAGTCCATAAGAACCACGATATGTCGTTTTTTGTGGTCAATTTGAAGAACAATAATGAAGTTATTAGCCGCGACATGGTTTTTATTGATCAGGATGTATATGTTCTAATTTTATTTTGATAGTCCGTCGTTCCATGATTTAGTACTTTGATTCTTTTCATTGGTTCTTTCACTGTTTATGCCACCAATCTTCATCTGTCTTATTCATTACTCCCTCCGCTCCACAATAAGTTATTTTTTGTGCTCCAAAATAAATAATTTTTTCAGATTTTAAGAATGAATTAATTATTTTTTTCCTATATTGCCTTTGGAGTAAATGTTGTTGGAGTATGTATTAGGAGTGTTTATGTGAAGAAATAGCAAAGGTATATGATCAATTTCATTGCTAATTAATGTTAAAAGGTGAATTTCTTAATATGTGTGAAAACAACCAAAAAATCACTTATTTTGGATCGGAGAGAGTATATTTTCTCCCTTTATTGCGTTTTTACACGCTTGACTTTTTTTTAACTATTATTTATAAAAATAGCACCATATATTGTTTATTTCATAAAGAGCACTTTTTTTTCCATTAATAGCACATTATACAAATTAAGCTCAACATCTAATAAATTAACTGACTCACTAATCACGGGAAGTACTTTTTTTTGTCCATCTCCATTTTCCCTTTACAACATTCATCTTCTTCACTCCATTTTTAAAAAAATCTGATGCATATCCGAATGCTACCTAAATCAAGATGTATTGATTTATATATCTTTTATACTATGTATATCAAGTATCACTTTAATTGAAAATGTATTTTATGTATATAATTTTTGTATATTTATTTATGAAGTGCCATCTTATTTTAAGAAGTATTTTTAATGTATATTTCAAATATATTTTATATGTCAAGTGCCATTTTAATTCAGGATGTATTTTATATGTCAAGTGCCATTATATACATATATATATATATATTATTTTTTATATATTTATATACAATCTTAATTAAATTTAAGATATATATTTTTTATGTATATTTCACATGTCTAAGTGTCATCTTAATTGAAGATGTATTTTTTATGTATATGTTTCGTATATTTTATGTGTTAATTCAAAGAATATTTTTATATATACGTATTGTATATATTAACGTATATTATTATCGAAGTAAGATCTTTATGTTAAGAAAGGAAGAAAGAAGTAAGAGAAAAACTTAAGAAAGATAATTAAAAACAAAATGAATGAAACAAATTTTAAAAATATATTGACTTCGGCATAAAACAAAATTAAGAAGATGAAGGAAAAGAAGGAAAGCTAATCAATAAAGAGAAGAAAAAAAAAGCATGAGTTTTGTACAAATAATTATTAATTTTTCATTCAAATTGCTTATGTTTAGGGATTAATAATTAATATTCTTATTTTAATGGAACTGAATGCTACAAATATAAATATTTTCCTGCCATATCTGTAATATTGAATTTCATGCTAAAAATTTGTTATATTTCTTTTAAACTGTGACAGTTATGTAAAGTCCCCACTGTGAATCTCTTATAATGAGTTTACTGTTATTTTTATTCCAACAGAAGGATTTAACGCATGCAACTATTCACAAGACATCAAAATAAGTTCCGAGAAGGTTGCACGTAATTACAGGTTTTAAAGTGACTCTTAATACTGAAAATTATTTGCTGATTATGGGGGGTTATATTGTATATTTCTTGATATTTACTACATTCAAGAAAATTGATTAAAAACATTGTGAAATCCCTTCAATTTGTTGACATCCCAACTATTGAGACTCAAATTAGTGATGATCGATTATTTGTAAATTATTCGTGCCTTATTAAATTGTTTACACTTATTTGCTAATTTTTTAGTATGTTTTCCATTTGTAGGATGTCCGACATTCGTTGGCAGAATAGGAGCAAGAGAGATATGACGATAATGCTACCGGAGTTAGTATACTAATACTGTTTTTTATCTGTCATTTTTAAACGTTTTATTTTCTTTTTTCCGTATAGATGTAAGAAAGCGAGTATTAGAGTGACACTATTGGTTATATTGTGGCGCATCTGGAAACATCTACCTATTCACGAGGCAACATAGTATTAGAGTTTGACTAAGCTTTTAAAAAGTGTTTTAAGTGCATTTTTCTCAAAAATGCTTTCAAAAAATATTTATGCTATATGCTATTTTTCTGTTTTGGAAAAACTACTTCTGCTTCTATTCAAAAATATTTTCTCTTTCTAAAAGCTTGCCAAACACTACATTTGGCCAGAAATAAGCTTGGCCAAACAGACTACAAGATATATATAAATTCAAAAATAGTGAATGTCCAAGTGTTGACTGCAAGGTTCATTCAAATATGTATTTTTAAATTTTCATTGGACGTGTTTACCCATGTATTCTCCTTAATATTCGACCATGTTTAAATTATTTAAACAGTTCTGCCGGATCTCATATCCAAATTAATATTGCATGAAAACATGCAAGCTCGAGACTACCAATTGAAAATAACATGTATACAAACACTAAAGGATCGTTTTATTTTAAGACAAGTTAGGCTGGTATAAGTTATGCTCTAGTTATACGAAGATTAATTATGCTAGGATTAGTTATTCTGGTATTATTTCTTATTGGCATTTTGGTATGTTGTTAATTTTGGGATTGTCAATTTCACTTCTTTATCCTTGGGTAACTTATCCTATGATTACTATTCCATATATATAAGTTATCCTAGTACTATTTTGAATTTTGTTAATGGTTCCGATTTTCAGAAATTTGAATTTTGGATTTTGCGACTGAAGATCCCCATTTGATTTTTCAATAGAAAGGTAAGAGAAAGCTTTGAACATTATGAATTTGGAGATAGACTCAATTGAAATTGAAAGGATCAATCAAACCCAATCAAAAGGGAAGAAGGATTAGGATTTCTTTGACTTTTAGGAAAAATTAAGGAAAATAGAACTCAAGGTGCAAGTACAATAAAAAAGCAGTTCAGTAATCCGGAGGATAACTTATCCCAGGATTAGTAACCGAACAAGAGATAAAGCGATACCAAAATTTTATCGCAGGATTATTTTTGCTTATCCATCGTATCTAATCACCCCTGGATCGATTAAGCGAAGTGAGAGGTTAAACTGATAAGATGAGCCATACATTGATTAGTTCCATATGTTTTAATTTACAACGCATGTTGTTGTAAATGTAATTAATTTAAATATCTTTATCATATTACAAGAATCGAAACCGACGAACATAGTAGTGACCGGAAAACTCTACCGAAAACTTTTAGATCTGGCCGGAAACGAAGCTTCGCCAGTGATCCCTATTTTTCTTGTCTTCATCTTCTAACACTTATTTAATTTTCTCTTTCGCTTAACAGATAAAATCTAGATTTAAAGAGCTTTGATCAGAAAGAGCAAGGCCTGCTTAAGTACGCCAAGAGCAAAATTTTTTGTTTTCTTGGTCGCATCTTCCATACTCTATCCGACCATCCTATATCCTTTGCTCCTCCCCCTTTCTTTCCTTCATATTTTCCTCTTCTTTGTACTATTGTGTTTGACCAAATATCCTCCCCCACTATTTTCCCACCATTCTTTCCTCTTGTTTTTCTCTTCTTTGCTTTTGTTGGGTCCACCGGTGGTAGCGGAGGCAACACCTTGTTTGGTTTTTGGGTTTGTTGTGTCTTTCAGGTAATACGTGATGACTATTGGAGACGAGCGAGGAGCGAGCACACAAACATAGGAAGTCTTCTAGGGCGAGTAGCAGTAAGGGACGATGGAAAGTTAGACGTGAATGAGCCAGGTGCCGCATCCGTGTCATGTACACCAAGACAACTTCCAGGTTCTATCCCCGAGAGTTGGTACCTCCTATTTTACTATTCTCCTCCCCCTTGCGTTTGTTAAACTGATGCCTTTTTAGTCAGCATTAGTGTTAAGCTTTCTATTAGTTTCAACTTGTTTTCTCTTAGTCTGGTCCGTTTGCCTAGTGTGTGTGAGTGATTCTCCTTAGTCTATTGTAGGTATAGTGGCTGTAGTCTGGGATGGTAGAGTAAGGTCATGTCCTCGGGGAGGCCAGGGGGCGGGGCGTAGGGCAGGGGTCAGGGGGTGGTACGGGAGGCAAGGGAGGTAAGGGGAACAAGGGTGCCGGTAGGTTGACCATTGGGTCATGGAACATAGGTACATTGACGGGTAAGTCTATAGAGCTGGCAAAGATTCTACAGAAGAGGAAGGTCAATATAGTGTGTTCCCAAGAGACTCTGTGGGTAGGATCAAGGGTGAGGAATGCAGACGAGTACAAGCTATGGTACTCTGGAGTCCGGAAGGGTAATCCGTTGTACGAGTTAATCGTAACGAGGGTTCGAATCCCTCTCTTTCCGTTGATGACTTGATTTTTTTTTCAAATTTCGAAATCATTTGTTCTTATTCTTAGTTAAATGTGTGGAATAGACCAAATCATATGAAAATTCGAAAATCAAGCAAGGAAAAAACCTTTTTATTTTATTCTTCACGTCCAGGATTACGTCCGGGATCATTAGATAGGAATCCAAAGATGAAGAGAGAAACAAAAAATATCACTACTGTGTAAACGAAGAGTTTGAGAGTAAGCATTACACAATCTCCAAGATGATTTTTTTTGAAAAAAGAGAGAATAGATCATCCATTTTTCTACCGCATATCCTAGTTTGACACCAAGCAATGAAGCTCTTTCTCTAAAAGAATTTTCATAAATTATTTTCTACTAAGAGTTTGTCATTAACCAATTTTTTATATATACACAATTAGGTATTGTGAGGAGCCTAATAAGGTCTTTCACTAGAAAGGAAAGCGTCAAAAAATAAGGAAATAAGTTAAGCCGGATTTCTCGTGACTATCCAAGAATTTCTATGTTTGAATCGAGGTTTCAAACGGTAAAGCTTAACTGATTTTATTTATTTTAGAATTTTTTCTCGAATAAATCATGAATTTTCTAGGATATTAGTAAGGATCTCATCGAAAACTTACAGCAACTTGCCAAACAAAGGCTAAGAGAAAAAAGAACAGAGGTATGACTGGCATAATATCTACGATTGGATTCAAAAAAGCATAGGCCTCGGGCAATTTG
This sequence comes from Nicotiana undulata, assembly GCA_005239495.1. Lineage (NCBI taxonomy): Eukaryota > Viridiplantae > Streptophyta > Magnoliopsida > Solanales > Solanaceae > Nicotiana > Nicotiana undulata. The sequence goes on from ML265560.1 coordinate 109,934, forward strand.
CCGAAGAAAAAACTACTCGAAAAAAGGGTCGAATTAAGACAGATACCGATCAAACTAAAGGTATTAAGCATAACAGACTTTTTGTTCTTGGAGATAATTGCATTTTGATTGAGTTATTGATATAAGGAAAAGGAAAGTAAGTAAGGTAAACAAAAAATACTTCTTTTGCTTTGAACCCACCCAATCAAAAATCCTCCTTTTCTCAAAGGAGAATCGAAAAAATCATATTTTCATACAATATCTTAANTTAAGAAAAAGGAAAGTAAGTAAGGTAAACAAAAAATACTTCTTTTTCTTTGAACACACCCAATAAAAAATCCTCCTTTTCTCAAAGGAGAATCGAAAAAAATCATATTTTCATACAATATCTTAATTGAATTATATGTAATGATCAATAAAAGTTGAATTCTATATCTACACATACCAAAAACATCGCAAAATCCGAGTACCAATCTAATCTATTCTATAGATATTTGGACTAGAGTTGACAAACAAACAAAACAAGCAATATACTTTCTAAGTATCGAATAGAAATCTAAATGGGGCGTGGCCAAGTGGTAAGGAAACGGGTTTTAGTCCTGCTATTCGGAGGTTCGAATCCTTCCATCCCAGAACATATATATATATATATATATTAGATNTGGATTTTTTGACTTTTCGCCAAGAGGGTTTTTTTGGTACTAATTAAATTCACTAAGTCTCTTAATTCTTAACCAATGAGTTAGGCTAAAATATCAAAAACTAGGAGCAAAAACTTGACTTAATCTGGACTTGTTTGACTTTGTGCCTAGGCAACTCGCATTTCGTAAAAATAAAAAGACTTGGACACCCCCTTATTTTCTTTTGATTTATGCTGCATCAGTCCCATAGAATGGGGTAGATAGGAGTTAATCAGTAATGGGGAGACATTCATTTCAATATCTATAAACGGTGACAATTGCTCAGTCTATTTGATCGAATTGATAGATACGAAACCCTCCCCATTCTTTGAATTTTATCAATCAGATGAAAAAAAAAGAATAAGAATTAAAATCTTACCTTATATTAATCTTTTTTTATCCATCTCATAAAAAAAATTGGATATGTTGTTTGGTGTATTTATCTATTTTAGATCATTGAAATCGCTGATGATTCAATTAAAAAAGAAAGACTTATCCTTTTTCCTAAGATGATCAAAAGTGATCTTTAACTATCAAATTTTCTTCAAATAATGATGTCGAAAAGGGAAATTTATAAATTTAGAAATATAAATAGTTTTAATCATTTCTTATAAGCTGAATCTTTGCTATTTGAAGAAGTATGAAATAGGTCAATCTCTCCTATTGAGTCACGTGAAGATGCAGAATCAAAAAGAACTCATTTATTCGTCTTATTTATTATTATTTATATAAATATATATAAATAAATTATATTAAATATTAATTAATATGTTAGATAAATTAATATTAGCGATGGGGTCTTACTAAAGAAAAATATTTATCCACCTATCTCTATAGTAACCTATATCTATAGTATATAGATATAGAACAAAGTATAGATTATGGTGTTTATACATCAGCCCAACCAATGACTATTCATGATTCCATAATTGAATCAATTCCATACCGGTTCTTAGAGGAATGTTATGGTAAAACTTCGTTTGAAACGATGTGGTAGAAAGCAACGTGCGACTTGAAGGACAGGATCCGTTGTGGATTTGTACATCCACCATTTTATGTAGGAATGAAGGTGCTCTTGGCTCGACATCATTGGTTCTGTTTCATTAGAACCCCTTTTTTTGTTGTCTTGGAATGTAAATAGTCCATGATGGAGCTCGAGTAGAAAGTATTAATTTATTTCTCGGGGCAAGGGTCTAGGGTTAATGCCAATCAATAAAAAAATTGGAACAACTTCGTAAATATATTTTCAGTATGGAAATCGAAAGAATCCAATTCGAGCAAGTTTCCAATTCAAAAATTTCNAGATCCGTTGGGGATTCGTACATCCACCATTTTCTGTAGGAATGAAGGTGCTCTTGGCTCAACATCATTGGTTCTGTTTCATTAGAACCCCTCGTTTTTTGTTGTCCTGGAATGTAAATAGTCCATGATGGAGCTCGAGTAGAAAGTATAATTTATTTCTCGGGGCAAGGGTCTAGGGTTAATGCCAATTAATAAAAAAATTGGAACAACTCGTAAATATATTTTCAGTATGGAANATTTTGGGGCAAGGGTGCAGGCATTTTGGTGGATAGGGAACTTAGAGAGATTGTGATGACCCAAAAGGGTCATCCTAAGTAATTATAGCTAAATCAGTATTCTGAGGCCCCGAAAGCCTCCGTTAGACTCACCTCGATATGCGTGCGCAGCCCGAGCATGTAGCCGAGAAGCTTCTATGTGAAAATTTGATAAAAATGGAACTTTGAATTCAATAATTGAATAAAGTTGACTTTGGTCAACATTCTTGGTAAACGGACCCGGACCCGGACCCGGACCCGTGATGTGACGGTCCCAGAGGGTCCGTAGGAAAATATGGGATTTGGGCGTATGCCCGGAATCGAATTCCGAGGTCCCAAGCCCGAGAAATGAGTTTTTAAAGAAAGTTGTTTTCTGAAAATAATAAAAGATTTTGAAAATGAATAATTATGTGAAAACCGTGTTACCGGGCCGTATTATGGCTCCGAAGCCCGGAACAGGTTTATTATATGTTATGTGACTTATCTGTGAAATTTGGTGTAAAACGGACTTGAAATGACGTGATTCGGATTAAAAATGAGAAATGTAGAAGTTTATGAAGTTTGAGAAATTTCTATAGATTTTGGAGTTTAATTCATTGTTATGATGATATTTTGATGGGTTAAAAGCTTGAACAAGTTCGTATGATGTTTTGGGAGTCGTGTGTGTTTTTGATTTTGAGCCCCGAGGGCTCGGGTGAGTTTCGGGTATCTAACGGGGTGAGAAAACTTAGGAAAATCTGGTTTTTGTTAGTTTTCTGGTGTTAGGCCTTTTCTTCAGTGCGATCGCATATGCATATCCACGATCGCACAACATTAGGTTGGTAGGGGCAAAGTTTACTCTATGCGATCGCATAGAGTTGTCCGCGATCTCATAGCTTCGTGCCTGGGGGATAGTCTGTTACACTATGCGATCGCATAGCATACTCCGCGATCGCATAGTGTATTAGGTGGGTAAGGGCAGCTGGAGGAAAATACTCTGTGCGGTCGCTGTTTCCTTTATGCGATCGCATAAGGGAGGGGTCGTATACCTGTGCGATCGCAATAGCCATTCCGCGATCGCAGTGCACCCAGCCTTGGTCTCTATGCGATCGCATTCCTGCTTCCGCGATCGCATAGAGATATTTTGCCCAGTTATTTTATTAAGTCTAAAACAGACCCATTACGGGATTTTTGCCATTCTTCACCCTTTTCTTCTTCCCCAAACCTCCATAACCGAGAATCAAGCTCCCCAACCTCCATAGCTCCCTAGGTAAGTGTTCTTATCATCATTTTCTCTTAATTTCATCAACTAATCACTGGAATCTAGGCCTAAAAACATGAAATCAAAGTGGGAAATTGGTTTTTTGGGTAGTGTTAGGTTTTGGGAAAATTGGGTGATTCAACCTCAATTTGGGGTCGGATCT
>ML265561.1:0-14409 GCA_005239495.1 Nicotiana undulata
CATAGACCTGAGCCTTTCCCTCATTTTGCATTGCATATACAGGGATTGCGGGCATAGACCTGATCCTTTCCCTCATTCTGCATTGCATACAGGGATTCCGGGCATAAACCTGAGCCTTTCCCTCATTTTGCATTGCATATACAGGGATTGCGGGCATAGACCTGAGCCTTTCCCTCATTCTGCATTGCATACAGGGATTGCAGGCATAGACCTAAGCCTTTTCCTCATATTGCATTGCATTGTACCTTTACTCTCTTTCAGAGCTTTATATATATACTGCGTTGATCCGAGCATTTGATTATACCGTTTTCTTGCTAGCCTTACTTATAATTCCTGTTGATTATCACCTGTTTTACTTACTTGTTCTCTATATCTGTTATTTTGCAAATCTCAGTAGGGCCTCTACCTGACCTCGTCACTACTTGACTGGGGTTAGGCTTGGCACTTACTGGGTACCGAATGTGGAGTACTCACGCCCTTCNTATCTGGTTAAAGTAATTGTTAATGCCGAGCGGCGTCGACTTTAGTATGATTTATTTCACTTACTATTAATTTACCTGTTTTATCTAAATTTCGCTTAAGTAATAGGCTTACCTAGTCGTCTAAACTAGGTGCCGTCACGAGACCCAGTCGGAGGGAGAATTGGGTTGTGACATGCCTATAGGGTGAGATCGGTTTGTAAACATAGAGATCATGTCTATAGGAGTTAAATCAATTCTGCAAATTAGAAAGCATGCATATCGGATCTAAAAATAAAGATAAAACTTGTCTTTATGAGTTAAAATCAGTAACTCGCTTAGAAACCATGTTATATGTGTATAATTAACAGTCGTAGAGACCATGCCTATAGGATTCTGCTAATCAGTTCTGAGTTTGATCAATTTTACTTATCACTTAGGCAAACCTGTAGGGTTACTAATGATTCTGGCCCTAAAACTATGACATCTTGCTGCCTGAAATGTGCCCAGATTCAAAGCTTAATAAAATCAGTAGGCAAATTGATAGGTACCGATGCTCGCCTTAATAAAAATGTTGTCTTACATTCTGTTTATGCTCATCTAGGTATCCTGCCTATAGCATCCTAAATTAACAAAATTTGCTGATTTAATTGCGTGCATTTGTTGTCCACTTGTGGAGGTTAATATGAGCCATTATTTGCTCATTATATGATAGTCCTATCTAAATTTTGTTTGTTGCCTAGCTTTTTCACATTTTAAGCAACATAGGACAGTCAAGAACCACCCTAAAATACCTCCAGGACCATAGGTAAGGGACGGGTAATGCACGCATAAAGCACGAGATAGAAGCTATTAGAATGCTTAGGTAACAACTGAAAGATAGTAATTGGGTAGTAAAGGAGATGATGACACGTGCTCTAATACTATGAGTAGCACCCCAACTTGGGGAAGTTACAAAGTATTGCATGGAATGATCCTATAGGCTAAAAAACCTAGGACCCCTTTAATTCATGTTTTAAAGTAATGTATATTTTTCTAAATTTCTTTTTTTTCCTTTAAGACTAATTCGCTTAATTAAGTTCGGTCGGGACCCACCGTTGTGGACCTCGAGGGGTGCCTAACACCTTCCCCTCAAGGTAATTTTGAGCCCTTACCCGATCTCTGGTGATGCAAACTAGTTTCATGAGTTAACTGCTCTAGGTGCCCTAACGCATCTTAATCCGTTAGGTGGCGACTCTTCAAATAACATACCCCATCCCAAAAGGAAGGGAGTTGTTTCAGAAATGTCGAAACCCGATTTCGTAAGGAAAAGGGGGCGCGACAGCATGGAGACTCTACTGGGGATAACCCTTAGGCTCTTACCATAATGAATTTGATTTTGTGAATTAGTCTTTAAGCCTGCTTTATACCGTTAATACGTGCACACCCTTTCCCTTTCCCACTTTATGTGAATTTATTTGCCTATTTTCAAGCATTTACGATTTCTCTTTACTATGGAAACTGACTTGTCTCTTTATTTTCTTTCTTAAACTCCTTTTCAATTATTAAATACCGCATTTATTATTATTTTTCAACATGCAAATACGTGACAACGTGCTATTTTCTGTTGTATAAATCATGATAAACATCATATTCCACTCGTGCGTAATAAATACCATAGAACCGCTTGATGAGTGTTTGCGCTCTTCCTATATATCACTCCTTTGAATTTGGAAAGGCTTATTTGCGGTAAAACTAGTCGATCAGCGGTGCAGTCGACGGTTCCGTGCATTTACCCCTCAAGTTGTCCGCTTGAGGGTACCAGTCTAGACCTCTATAGAAACCTTACTGTGATTAATTGTACATGCATCAGGGTCAAACCTAGCCAGGGTTAATATGTTGTCCACATAATAACCCTTTAAGAAAAGCTTGTCCAAAAGTCCATCGGGGTTTCCATAATCCTAACGGACGCAACCACGATCTGTGCATAATTTGGAGAAAATAAGTGCCTATATGCTAATCACTTATGTTAAATAGTCGAATATGGATGGGGAAAGGGCCTAACCTTATTTGTTTTGCAGAAAATGAGGCACGAAGTCCCCAGGTTCGGCATGGTCCGTAGCATACAACTATTGTTGCTAGATTGGTGGGAAGATCTTTCATCAAGTGAGAAAAAGCATGTGAAAATGGTCCTGGGAAATTTGCCTTCTCTATTGGACATCCAACCGAATAATATGTTGATTGAAGCTGCCACATTTTTCTGGGACGGAGAAAGATCCGTGTTTCGCTTTGGAAGCATAGAAATGACCCCTCTCTTGGAAGAAATAGGGGGATTCGCTGGACTACCTTGGGACAGTCCCAGTTTATTGGTGCCAGAAAACCGTACCGCTAGGGGATATCTGAAAATGATGGGTTTGAAAAAGAACGACGATTTGGAGTGCTTGAAGAAGTCCTACGTACCCTTTGACTACCTCTATGAACGATATGGTCATAGCAAATCCTATTGTATCTTCTATGGTGAATTCCATATCACTTCCTTGGGTTGTATTCACCGTAGGGTTTTTGTGTTCATCGTCTACTTCCTGGGTATGATAGTGTTTCCAATGCAAGGAGACAGAATTCACACCAGACTGGCCATGTAGCCAAAACCTTAATGGAGGGAATCGAGGGGAAAACATATACCAGTATCCCTATGATCATAGCTGACATATATCGGGCCTTAGATCATTGTCGGAAGGGGTTCAAACACTTCGAGGGTTGTAATATGTTGCTACAGGTTTGGTTATTGGAGCATCTCCAGAGAGGTCAATACCGTCAAGAGTTTCCACGAAGGTCGTGGAATGATCATATAGCTTTCCATCACCCTAAGAGAATAACCTATATCCCAGACAGGTTTTCTCAACCAGAGAATGCTACAGAATGGGTGCAGTTTTTCGATAATTTGACTGAGGATCAGGTTCAATGGATGTTCGAATGGTTCCCTACTGACGAGTTCATCATCAGATCTAGGGACGCTCCACACTTGGTGTTGATCGGTTTAAAGGGCATATACCCTTACGTTCCCATCAGGGTCATGAGACAAGCAGGCAGGAAGCAAGTCATACCGCGAGTTGCTAAAATGAGTCATTACAGGGCAGGTTTTAAGGATGACGACATCCCTTACAAATGTGAAGCTCAGCATATGTGGCACTCAAAGATTATTGTAGAAAAGGACACTATCGAACCAGACAGGTATCACGCAGGGCATGTACGCTTCTACCCATCATGGTTGGAAGACAGCTTAGCAGGGATAGTTGAGCCGGGAGTCGGTCGAGGAAACAGGGTCATAGACGAAGTTGCTGAAGCCCAAGCGAAATACAACAAACTGCACAAAAGGGTTCATGAGTCCGAGGACGAGCATCTAGAGCAACCTAAGACTGATATGGAATTGATCAATGAATGGAGGGAAATTGAAGGCGTCTCGGGAGCAACCACCTCGAGAGCAGTCGTCTCGAGAACAATCACTTTGGGAACAGTTGCCTTGTTATCTGTGGACAGGGTGAGAAGATGAGTAAGGTAGCCTGTTGAGGAACTAATTTGGAAGTCTTGTCCATCGTGATCCAGAGAATAAGAAGATTTGAAGGGAAGATATGAAGATTTAAGGGGAAAATATGAAGGTTTCAAGGAAAGGGTACGGAGGTTTGCTGATAAGATGAAGATCTGGGTAGAAACCTAAGAACAATTACGAAGATTTCGTTTCTTCTTCTTTCCAAAAATTTCCCTAGGATTTAAAAAATGTGTATTAAATGCAAAAGAATTTCATAGTGTTCATTTTTTCGACTATAATAAGTTATAACTAATCATCTCTTTTCAAGTTCCCACTGTATGCTTGTTGTAGATATTCTTTTAATTGGCATTTTGGCTCTTTAGGCAAAATGGAGGTAAAAAGTTTCTATACACTATGGGGTCGAGGGATAGAATTTGGGATTGAATTTATTTCGCGTTTGATTATGAATATTAGTTAATACCAATATAAATTTTATATCAAAATGATGGTATAATTATTCATATTGAAGGTGGGATGGCTAATCACATATGATAACCCAACTCACGGGATATCCTTGTCTATCCGGCAATGGAACCAAACGACCCCTATCAGCTTAGCAGATATGTTAATCTCTTTTTTCCAGATCTTAATTACACTGTGCAAAGAAATGTTTCTATCAATGTATTTAATATATTATAGTTGGTCACTTACAATTTATTTTATGTCGCTAATAAATGCTAATTTTGTAACATTACTTGCTTATGTGAATATTTTCAGTATGAATGATGCAGAGAACTTGGTTATAATGTGTTTGAATTTCAAGTCAAATTAAAGTCCAGGCTACAATTCATCAATGCAGTGGGCATAGATAATTAATTCACCCAGCTTAATATTTATCTTCTCCTTTACGACTCTACCTCATCAATTTGACCAATCACCAATGTGACTCGAATTGGTAAATAAGAGTATTTGTTCGAATAAAAACGGTGGCACGCTATGTTAGAATTCTAGCTAGGGATTTCAAAATAGAGGCAATGGCAAGAAACATGCTTTAAATTTTTAGTTGGAATACTAAGTATGTTGAGATAAATATAGCAAATTGCCTAATATTCAGCTATTCATAATGTGTTATGTTGAAACCGCGCCTCCGTTATCTTTGCTACTATAATTTTGTTCAACTTTTGACTTCAACAATTGGTAAAATTTGAGCTTCTCCTTATTAGACTAGTTATGTCGGGCGTCGGCAATTTAATTTGTTAAAGTCATCCGCCTGAATAAATCAGTTTGCATCAACCAGCTCTGTTAGAATTAACTCATTGTAATTTAATATCTGTTCCAATTCGCAAAACTAATTAATTTAAATGTTTACTTTGGTGACATTATTACCTAACTGCATATAATTTTATAGCGTTCCATTCTCACGATATAACGTGTCATACAGTCTCGTTATGTGCACTGGAAAAAATAAATCTCAAGCTCTCAACAACCTTAATTTATTTTCTTAATGGGAGGCAAAACGCTGTTGTGAACTGACGTTAGGGCAAGTAATTAGGCAGTTCAAGGAAAAAAGTAGTTAAGGTCAACTGTGCTTATTCTGTTCAATAATATTATCAACTACAATTAGAATAAGCTTGTTTCAGTGATTATGACTGCACAAGTAAATCATACTATATGTCAACTTAATATTCACAGATGACCAAAAGCGGAGTAGATCAAATAATTTAAAAATAACATTATCGTCAAACAATCTCTTAGATTAGTTCATATTCATACTAGTAAGTAGGTTTTTTTTTCTTTCTTTAGACTCTTTTTTTTTCTTAGAATTTCCTTGGACTCTTTTCATTTGATCACGGTATACATCTGTCTAATGAATTTAACTTTTATACATTTGACTTTACAGTTTACACTATTAGAGTATTTAATTTATATGATAATAATATCCGAAAAATAAACAATTTACTTGATGCAACATGTTATATATATATATATATATATATATATATATATATATATATATATATATATATATATATATATCCTTGTATAATTATATATATTTTTCTATTTAATAGTCTTCCAAAGCATTGGTTTACACTTCTTAGTGTAGAAAATAACATTACATAATTCATATTCAAGGGTAATTTAATCATTTCACTAGAGTTAGTTATGATTAGTTAAGTTGTTAAGAGTTAGTTAATTAGTTGTTAGAACTAGTTAATCTTATACTAATTTTGTATATATATATATATATACACACATTATATCTTGTAAAGGATTCACTTGAAATAATACAATTTATCAGAATTCTTTATCTTCTTTCTTCTCTATCTTCTTCTTCCTCCGTAAAGCTTCTGCATGTCTGTGTTGATGGTGAATACTCAATTCACCTTCAATTACTTCAATTAATTACATGGTATCAGAGCCCATGAGCTATAGTTAGTAGCTCTGTGATTAATACTCGTTTCTGTCTTGAATTGTTAAGTAGTCAATTGTCTCTGTTAAAATCTTGAAGGTCATCAATGGCGATTGAACCAGAAATAAGTCAGACTGCACATGCAGCAGGTTCAACTCAAGGAATCAATGGAAATCAAGTTCCAGGTATTGATTATAATCATTTGTTGTTCTTATCACCTACTGATGTGAGTGGGATACAGATTATTTCATTTCAACTATCAGGTATCGAAAATTATGCGATTTGGTATCGATCTATGAGAGTGGCTCTACTTGGCATAAACAAATTGTGGCTAGTTGATGGGTCTTGTTCTAAGGACAAATTCCCAGAGATTGTTTGGAATCACTGGGAAAGAGTAAATGGTATAGTACTTTCTTGGATTATGAACTTTGTTTCAAGTAATCTTCTTGGTGGAATAATGTATGCATCAAGTGCTCAAGTTGTGTGGAGTGATCTGTATGAAAGGTTTAACAAGGCAAACGGTTCAAGATCTTTCAATATTCATAAAGAAATTGCAACCTTAAGTCAAGGGACAGCTTTAGTATCTATCTATTTCTCTAAACTCAAAGATTTGTGGGAAGAGTTTGAGGCCCTTGTTCCAGCTCCTGGCCGTGACTGTCCAAAGTCAAAAGATTTTATAGCTCACTTACAAAAGATGAAGTTGTTTCAATTCTTAATAGGGTTAAACGAGTCTTACAGTCAGGCTAGAAGCCAAATTCTAATGATGAGTCCTACACATTCAATTAATCAAGCCTATGGGTTAATTGTAAGTGATGAAGGTCAAAGGACTGTTGCTGCTTCTTCAGGATTGCTAGGTGTTACACCAGCAATGACTGCTAATCACTATGACATAGAAATGTATACAAGAACTGGTCATATGGGAAATCAGAGTTTCAAGAAAAATTATAACGTACAGTGTAAATTCTGTAAAATGAAAGGGCATAGCAAAGAAAACTGCTATAAGATTGTTGGTTACCCCCCAAAATTCAAGAATAGGAAGAAAGAGGGAGTTGTAGGTGGAAATGCAGCATACAATGTAGTTGTTGAAAATAATTTTCAAGGCAGAAATACAACTTATAATGGATCTACTGAAGGGAATGTACAGAATAATCAAAGCCAAGGTGCAGGAAATTTGTCTGATCATAGTTTAATGAACAATAATGTGGATATTAGTCAACCAAGTATGCAAGGGATGCCTCAAATTAACAGTTGCACTTTTTCTAAAGAGCAGTATGATCAAATACTACAGATTCTTAGTAAGACTTCAAATGGTAATTTGACTGAGAGCTCTACAGCTAATGCAACAGGTATTAGTATTGCTTGCTTAGCTTCCACTAATTCTAAAGAGTGGATAATTGACACAGGTGCTACTAATCATATGGTAGCTGATTTAAATTTGTTGGTTCAAAGTTCTGTGGTTCAACCAGATGTTTCAAAGAAAGTGTTTCTTCCAAATGGGGATATAACTCATGTGGCTAGTATTGGTTCTAGTCATATTACTGACAATATTACTGTAGGAAATGTATTTCATATACCACAGTTTAAATATAACTTACTGTCTGTCTCTAAGGTTACCAAAGAGTTAAAATGCTCAGTAGCTTTTTTTCTTGATTTTTGTGTTTTTCAGGATCTCTTCAATGGGCAGATGAGAGCGATTGGTAGAGAAAATAGTGGTCTATACATTTTGACTGGAAATCTACAACCAACAAGATACAATAATGAAGTCTCTTTGGCAGCTAAGGAAACACCAATGGTTATTGAGATCAAGTCAAATGAAGACATAGAACTATGGCATATGAGATGTGGTCATGTTCAGCTTCAGTTTTAAAAAATTTACTTTCTACTGTAAAGGCAGATATATTAGTTGAGAAACTAGATAAATGTATAGTGTGCCCTTGTGCAAAATAAACAAGATTGCCTTTTCCAATTAGGAATACAAAGACTACTAGTTGTTTTGAATTAGTACATGCTGATCTTTGGGGACCTTATAAGGTGTCTACAATTGATGGTAATAGATATTTTCTAACATTAGTGGATGACTACAGCAGGTTTACATGGATCTACTTACTGAAACTGAAGAAAAATATGAGCATTATTATACAAAAGTTCATTTTACTAGTTAAGAATCAGTTTGACAAGTTAATAAAGGCAATAAGAACAGACAATGGCACTGAGTTTGTGAATTCAATATGTGAAAACATGTTTAGCAATTTAGGGATTATTCATCAAAAATCCTGTGCCTATACACCTCAGCAAAATGGGGTTGCTGAAAGGAAACACATGCATATCTTGGAGGTTACAAGAGCAGTAAGGTTTCAAGCCAATATTCCAATCAAGTTCTGGGGATACTGTGTTTCAACTGCAGTCTATATTATAAACAGATTACCAAGTGTAGTTATAGACAATCAAACACCTTTTGAAAGACTGTTTGGTAAGAAGCCTAACTTAAACAATCTCAGAGTTTTGGGATGGCTAGCCTATGCAAAGATAGTTTAGCAGCATGACAAATTGATGCCTAGGTCCAGGTTAACAGTGCATATGGGTTATTCTACTGAACAGAAGGGATATTTGTTATATGATCTTGAGAACAAATCATTCCTTGTTAGTAGGGATGTTAGCTTCAGAGAAGATATTTTTCCATTCAAACAAATTCCTAAGAGAACTATTTCTGCACTATTTCCTCAGGACAATATTAGTCAAAGATTACTATATGAGACTAGCAATCAACGAATACCAAATTCAGCTTCACCAACAGATCAAAACTATGGTGAATATATTACTGATATATTTGATCAGTCAACTAATGGCATTACAGAAACAGAATGCTTGATACAACAAGATGAACAAACTCAATCGGATCAACTATCTGAGAATCAACTAGCTGAGTCACAACAACCAAGTATATCTTCATCCAATTATCAGTCTTATACAAATCATATTCAAAATGAAACAAGAAAGTCTATAAGAGATAAAAGACCACCTTTGTGGCTTCAAGACTTTGTGTCTCTTAATATACATCAAGACATTCCATATACACTATCAAAATATATCAGTTATGAAAATATATCTCCTAAATATAACTTCTATATCTTCAATGGTTGAACCTACAAATTATTCAGAGGCTGTCAAAGATCCAAGGTGGATTGAAGCTATGAAAGCAGAAATCAAAGCTTTGCAAGACAATCATACATGGGACATTGTGCAATTACCAGAAGGAAAACATCCTATAGGTTGCAAGTGGATCTATAAGATTAAATATATAGCTTCTGGGGAAATTGAAAGGGTTAAAGACAGATTAGTGGCTAAAGGCTTTAGTCAACAGGATGGTATTGATTACCAAGAAACATTTAGCCCTGTTATGAAGATGAAAACTGTCAGAACTGTTCTTACTATTGCTGCACAAAAACAGTGGCATATACATCAAATGAATGTATATAATGCCTTTTTGCAAGGTGACTTATATGATGAGATATATATATGCAGATTCCTCAAGGCTTTAACAGTCAGGGGGAGAAACAAGCAGTATGTCGTCTGGTTAAATCCTTATATGGTTTGAAACAGGCCCCAAGGTAGTGGAATGCCAAGTTAACAGAGATTTTATTAAATTCGGGCTTTCAACAGCGTCAACATGATCATTCTTTATTCTTCAAAAAGACATCTAAAGGTACAACTATAGTATTGGTGTATGTGGATGACATGCTCATCACAGGTAATAGCATCGAGTTGATTAACAACACCCAAACAGATTTGCAACAAGCATTTAAGGTAAAAGACTTAGGTGAATTAAAGTATTTTTTAGGCATTGAATTTGCCAGATCAAAGGAAGGAATATTAATGCATCAAAGGAAGTATGCATTAGAACTAATATCTGAAACTGTCATGGGATCTTGTTGATACCCAATTTTTCCTCAAATTATTTTTTAAACTTGCATATATACCTTCAAAATCAGTTTTTATTATGATTGGCATTTTTATATAATTTTCCCAAATTTTATAAATTTATTCTAATTTATCCAATATTTTTTATCTCCAATAATTAATCATAAAATGCATTACAAATGATTTCAAAACATATCTTGGTTTAATATATAATTTTTAGGTCCTATTAAGGCCAAATTATTTCACAAATTGGCTTAATTATCCTTATTTGGCTATAATTGAAATGACTTTGCAATTATAGCCTAATTACATATTTTTGTGCTATTTTACTCAATAATTAGTTATTTTACATTTTTATACTAATTAATCATTTCAATTTCATCCATTTAGCCTTAATTTCATTTTATATAATTATTGGCCATTTTATTAATTATTTAGCTATTTTATGGGTATTTAATATTTAGCCACTTTAATTTAAATTTTAACCCAATTTACCCGGACCCCTTAACCCAATTAACTACCCATCCCAATCCCCAACTATACCCGGCCCAACCCCTCTTTAATATGAGTCGTTGATTAATTCAAATAAACGGCCCAGATCTCTCCTTACCATAATAACACCTAAAGACTACCCCTCTCCGTTCATCCCCCCCTTCATTCGTAACTCAACCGTCTCTCTCTCTCTGAGACCCCCTCTAGAACCTTCCCCCTTCTTGAGCTCTGTCTCTCCTTCTCCGGTCACCTCCCTTACCGGAAACTATGGGGTTCTCACCTCTCCTCGACCCTATGTCTCTGCCTTTCATGTCTGTGTCACCGATGGAGGATTTAAAGAGACCCTGAGGAAATACACTCCCATTTGCGGTCTCATGCCATATTTTCCGGCCTCCTATGGCCGTTCGAGTAAGGTTCTTGCATTTTCCTGCCCAAACACCGGTAATATCAAGCCTCTTCTCTTTTTGGGTTTTCTCTAAAAACCCTAGCTTTAAAATGTCCGATCTTTTTAGATCTGTGATGGATCTAAGCCTCTTTTAATGTTTTCATATGTTTTCCTCGAAAAAATCTCTGTTTCTCAAACGATTTCCTCACTCTGAAGTTAGGGTTTCTTGACCCCCTTTTAAAACGGTTTTTTCTTCTAATTCTTAAGGATTTCTACTGAGTTTTGATCGATTCTCTTATATTTTCTTGTTGTCCGAGTTAATATGCTGAGAAGCCCTAATTTTCTAGTATGTCTCTGATTATGTGTTTATGTGTGCTCGTTTCTTACGGAACTGTCCATGTATTCTCTGAGTTCTATGCTTTAATTTTGTTGTTAGGGTTTTAATTCTCTACTGTTTTTGTGATTTTCTTGCTTAGGGTTCTCTGATTTCCGTGACTATTTGTGTTTCATAAGCCTGATTATTCATAGCTTACTAATACTCTGATAATTCTGTGCATCTCTTCGAATTTATGATTTTGTATAAATTTTCCTTAGAGATTTTTACTGATTTTGAATTACTCCCTTATTTGTGAGATACTTTCCTAAGTTAATAATCATGCCCTGTGATTTACAATCCCATTCGTGACTTTTGTGACTGATTTGCAGAAACAAAATTGTAGTTTACCTTATTTTATGTTGTCAATTATTTGACATATACTTTCCTTAATTAAGTATTGTGCACTTAGCCTTTATTACATACCATATTCTTTACTACTCCTATTATGGCAGAGTCAGTCTTCAGAGTGATTATTTCCTTATTGATATAACTTATACCCGTTTGAATCATGACTCCCTAATTAAAGAGAGCCCGGACCTTTGATTGATTATGATTGGTATTGTTTCTATAATTATGTTATTCTCTACTCGTTTTCAAAAGCTATAAATATTCTTTATTTAACACGAACAAACACACACAGACACTCATTACTCTGAACTCTCTCTTACTTTCCTACACACTCTCTTTTGCTTCTCTTATTGACTACTGGCTACTCAGTCGGCTGAAAGCCAAGACTGAGTAACCTATTGCTGCTCTATTGCTATGCACACTACTATTTTATTGCTCTATTTCCCTACATAATACTCTTCTATTCTCTCACTCTTTACTGGTATGTCTTCTATTTGATTTACAGCATCCAAAATAACATGTTTTTATTCGTATTTCATTTTCTCTTATTTCTTTTATGCTTCTACTTGTGGTTCTGTTGTTTACCTTGTAACTAGCATATTTATTCTGTCTATATGACCTCCCTTTCCCCTTATTTCAGCATGTCTACTACTCTTCTTACTTGTTTACTACAATTCTGCCTTATCCCCCTTAACCTCAGTACATTCATGACCCCCCCCCCCCCCCCCCCCCCCCCCCCCACCCCCTCCCCCCCCATCCCCCCACCACCGCCCCCCCCCCCCTCCCAACTACTAAGTAATCCTGAACCCCTTCCCTGAACTTAATGTATGAACCTGTTTAGCATCCCCCAATCTAATGTTGTTAAGCTCCTAGCATGAACACTTTGTGATAAAATGTGTTGTGACTGTTTAAGTCCTGTAATACCTTCTCTGATGTCTACCTATGTGCAAATATGCTCTTACATGTGAACTACTTGTTTCCAATCCCATTTCCCCTATTTGTGTTTACTTTCCTGAACTATGTGTGCTATTCTGATTCTGTGATTGTCCTACTCATCTTTTTTTATGTCAAAACTGTTTTCAATAAGAGTTAAACTCTTCTATTGTTTTCTTGCAAGAACTGATTTTAGATGAATCATTTTAAAACTGTTTTTTTCTCAACTCAACTCTTTCAAACTATGTCAAGCACTCTCACATACTCTTAGAAGTCTAGGTTCGGCCCCCTTAATGTGGGACTGCTTAGGGACCCTTTTGAGCTCCCTTTAAACTCTGACACATTAAGGCTGGCTCTTCCACACTGCACTTACTCAATTCTGGTTATGAATCCGGGTGTGAGCACTGCCTGGGATCCCTTGAGATCCTTAGGGAACTTTGACACACCTGGATCATGTGAAAGGTTGTGAATCAAATGGCAATGAGGCATCCTGGAGATTCTGGGCCTATCAATAGGCTCCCTATAGTATAACTTCTTATTTTCTTATTTCAATTATGTAATTTGTGCCCAATGGTCTGTAATAATTATTTGTAAACAACTCTGGGGCTGGATAGTGAAAAGGGAAGGGCAATATGCATGCTATAGTTTGTTAAAGGGTAGATACCATGATTCTAGGTTTATATTTCCTACGTGTGCACTAGAATTCATGCATAGGACTGATGTATGAAAGCATATCATGCATTAGATATCATGCTCCTTACTTCCATGTTTACTGTTTTAGCATCTCATTATGGTATTATCATTTGTCACTTAGAAAATCATGCTCTAGGATTAAACGTTAATATAAATCTGCTATTCATGTAAACCAGTTCTAATATCGCTGTAATATTGTGGTACACTTAGAAATCCTGCCTAGGGTAACAATGCGCTAATAAACAAGCCATTCTCATATTTGCTGCATATTCTGAAAGCATGTTCAAATACTGTGACTTTATGCATTTAGAAAATCCTGCCTAGGAATTCTGCATACAACTCATTCTGCATCTCTTTATGTGCGTATTAGATATCATGTTTTAGGACTCATTCTCCGCCTAATTGCTAATGCATGAAAAAGGATTAAAAATTGTTTTACCATAAACAACTGGTAGTAACTCTGCATATTGTGTGCACCTAAGTACAACATCTTTTAATAAATTTCTCTAATACTTCTGGTAACTTCTGAGCACTGCCCCACGCCTAGGCAAGCCTTAGGTAATTAAATCTGCTAAAACTGGAAATATGTTTATTTATGCATGTTGCTTAACTATCAACAGGATAAAATCAGTAGGCAAAACTGATTAAGATTTCCTCTATGAATTATGAAATCAAATCTGCCTCTTTGTTATCATCACTTAGATACCATGATTTGGGATCTGAATTAAGACCTTAACTGTGTTTGAGTCATGCTGCTTATGTGCATTATTTGCGGAGGTACCTGAGCCTTTTTTGTTTATATGTTTATCCCCTTAATTGCAGTCCTATATGTTCTTGTTTGTCGCTTAGTATTTTGCCTCTAAACCTGAGGGTCTGCCTAGAACCCCC
>ML265561.1:14828-27291 GCA_005239495.1 Nicotiana undulata
GGGTGGGAAAGGGTAGATATGGATATGATGACCAGTGCGCTAATACCACGTGTAGACCCTCTTTGAGGAGTGACATACCGGGTATTGCATTGATGTGATCCATATAACAAACAAACCTAGGATGCCCTTATCCCATATGCATGTTTAGACTATAATCCTTTTTCAAAAACCTACTTATCTATTAAATATTTTCAAACTTAGTAACACATGTGTGCTTAGACTGTGAATATTTCAAAACCATCTATTATTTTGAACATTAATTGCTACTTTCTAGTTGTACAAATTCACAAAGTTGTTTGGCCGGGAACCACAGTTGTGGATTCTTAGGGGTGCCTAACACCTTCCCCTTAGGATAATTTCAAGCACTTACCCTATCTCTGGTTATCGAACTTGTTTGTAAATGAACCCCCAATAGGTGACCTAACGCACCTTAACTCGTTAGGTGGCGACTCTTCAAAACTTGCAAACCCCTTTCTCAAAAGGAAAGAGTTGTCCCAACCAATGTCAAAAACCCTTGACCGACCCCCAAAAGATTTGGGAAAAAAGGGGCGCGACAGCATGGCGACTCTGCTGGGGATTTTTAGGCTTTTACCATTTTCAAATTGCTTTTTTAATTTGTACCTCTTCCCATTCCCCTTATGTGCAATTACTTGTCTATTTCTTTAAGCATTTAATTTTCTTCAAAAGCAAACTGACATGTTTTTCTTGTTTCCTTCCTTTGTAACCGCTTTTAAATTATAAATTGTTGGATTTACTGCTTTTATAACGTGCAAATACGTGACTACGTGTTTACTGTTTATCGCATAATCATTATTCCACATCATACTGCACTCGTTCCAAAACAAATCATATAGCAACGATTGATGAGTGTTTACGCTCTTCCTATTTTATCACCCCCTAAATTCAAAAAGGCTTATTTGCGATAAAACTAGTCGATCAGCGGTGCAGTCGACGGTTCCATGCCTCCCCCCTTGAGTTGTCCGCTCAAGGGTACCAATCTAAAACCCCATAGAAACCTTACTCCGTTATACTGTTGCATGCATCATGGTCAAACCTAGCCAGGCTAACGTGTTGTCCGCACAATGGCCTTTAAGACAGCCTTATCCAAAAGTCCATCGGGTTTTCCATAAATCCCAACGAACATCATCACGTTCTGTGCATTTATTTGGAGAACTAAATGCTTGTATGCTAATCATAAGTGTATAAATAGTCGAGTCTGGCGGGGGTAAGGGTCTAACCATTTTGTCTTGCAAAATTATATGAGGCACGAAGTCCCTAGACTCGGCATGGTTGCCAACATTCACCCAAAACTTCTAAACTGGTGGGAAGACCTTCACTCCAGTGATAAGACGCTCGTCAAAAAATACTTGGGTAACCTACCGTCTCTCCTCGACATTCAGCCCAACAAAATGTTGATAGAGGCTGCCACTTTGTTCTGGGATAGCGATAGAGCCGTCTTCCATTTTGGGGACATCGAAATGACACCATTGCTAGAGGAAATAGAAGGACTGGAAGGTTTAGTTTGGGAGACTCCCGGGTTGCTGATGCCTGAGAACCGCACGGGCAGGGGTTTCTTGAAAATGATGGGTCTGAAGAAGAATGCAGAGTAAGAGTGTCTGAAGAAGTTTTATATTCCTTTAGAGTATTTGTACGAAAGGTACAGTCACATCAAGTACTACCGTACCTATCATGATGAGTTCGCCATAACATCTTTGGGGCACATTCACCGTAGGGTGTTCGTCTTCATAGTTTATTTCCTGGGTCTGATTGTATTTCCAGCAAAGAAAGAAAGAATCCACACTAGGATGGCTATGGTAACCAAAATATTGATGGAGGGAATCGATGGACAGACTTTCAGCATCGTCCCGATGATCATTTCAGACATTTATCGAGCCTTAGAGCGTTGTCAAAAGGGAGCTAAGCACTTCGAAGGTTGCAACTTGTTGTTACAACTCTGGTTCTTAGAACATCTCTAAAAGAGCCAGTGCTGGCAAGAATTTCCGCGAAGGGCATGGGACGACCACATCTCTTTCCATCACCCAAAGCGAATGACGTACCTTCCCGACATATTTGCTCAGCCCGAAACTGCCAGAGAATGGATAGAGTTCTTCGATAATCTGACTGAGGAGAAGGTACAGTGGATGTTCGAGTGGTTTCCAACAGATGAATTCGTCGTCAGGTCTAGGGATGCACTATTCTTGATACTAATTGGATTGAGAGGAACATATTCTTACGTCCCTCTCCGGGTTATGATACAAGCAGGCAGAAAGCAGATTATACCAAGGGTCGACAAGATGAGCCACTTCCGAGCCAACTTTCAAGATGATGATATCCCTCACAAGTGCCAAGCCTAACACATGTGGCACTGTAAGATCATAATGGAAAAAGACACAATTAAGCCGGACAGATATCATGCAGGCTGTACACCTTTCTACTCAGGGTGGTTAGAAGACAACCGGGATGGCAGGCCAGGGTTCATTCAAGTCCACAGGATCATAGGTGAAAAAGTTGAAGCTCAAGCCAAGTATAATCAATTGCGCAAGAGGGTCCGTGAATGCGAAGACGAACACCGTGAGATACACGAAACCAACAGGAAGTTGATTGAAGAATGGAAAGACATGGCCTTCGACGCCAATAGAAAGCTGGGGTACTTGGAGCGAGGCATAGTCGAGCTGTAGGGTATATTCATCACGAGGGTTGAAGACTGTCAAAAGGCTGAGGGGAACGAAGGTGGACATCTGGCTTGGGCATATATACTGCTAGGACTTCGCGAGCTAGGGAACTTGTTCGAGGGAATCAAGGATGCTGAGTCTGAGGAAGGTCCTTCTGGGACCAAGTAGATAGGATTTACTTTTCCGCTTTATCGATGTAATAAGGCTCATGTTCATTAGTGATTTTAATTTCCTACTTGTTTAGTGTCGTTTTGGGTTCGTCTATTTTTACATTAATGAGATGAGGCATTTTAGCATCCAAGTTCTCCAAATCAATTTGTCGCTAGGCCTACCTCGGGCACAACAAGTTCCCCCCAAATTAGGACGCGCTTTATATTCCTGCGCTATGTGTTTAAATACTGCAATATTTTTCATAATCCTCACTGACTTGGCTACCCTTTTGTTTTTACTTTATTTTCTCTTTGATTATTCCCCTTCCCCAAAGTTTGGTTCGTGCACTCTGGCATCATCATCCTATATTACAAGATCCAGGGGCCCTCCACCTCTCCTCCTCCTAGTCCTCCCAAAGGCAAAAACAAAGGCAAGAAGAAAATGGAAGATTCAGGCAACATCAGGAAGGAAAACACAGTTAAACGGGTAGTGGCCACTAATGGCCAGGGTATTCGGGTTCAGAACGAAACTATGCCGCAGCTAGAACAGAGGTTGTTGAAATTTCAAGAAGAGCTTGATCAAGTTCGAAATCTGGCGAACTTGTCATCCACCCTCAACGTCCCAGACATCAACACCCAGAATCCTACACCTCCACAAAACATCCCAAAAAAGCAAAATCGTCCCGCAGCTCGTCATCACACCACTCCATGAAAGAACCAAACCCTTCCAACACAATGCAATACCTGCCATACTCCTAAGAACACTCCACTACTTATCCCAGAGCCTTAGAACTCCACAAATGACCATTTATACACCCATGCACCAGGCCACCACGATAATCCTATCTATGTGGAAACCATACCACACTCCACCCAACCTATCTCATACACACCTGAGTATGGTGAAAAAGATCTGCTTATTAGGAACTTGGCTGAGGAACTTAAGAAGCTGACCAGCCGGGTTCAAGGCGTTGAGGGAAGCAAAGGAGTCGAGTGGTTGAACTATGAAGACCTCTGCATACAGTCCGACGTCGAACTACCTGAGGGGTACAAACCTCCAAAGTTCGAGATGTTCGATGGTACAGGTGATCCGAGAGTCCATTTGAGGACCTACTGTGACAAGCTGGTTGGAGTAGGGAAAGATGAGAGGATCTGCATGAAGCTATTCAGGAGGAGCTTGAAAGGAGACGCACTGTCTTGGTACATCAGCCAAGACCCCAGGAAATGGTCGAATTGGGTAAGCATGGCATCTGACTTTATGGATAAGTTCAGGTTTAATACAGAAAATGCACCAGATGTGTTCTACATCCAGAATTTGAAGAAGAAGCCCACAGAAACGTTTCGCGAGTATGCTACTCGCTGGAGATCCGAAGCTGCTAAGGTCAGGCCCGCCTTAGACGAGGAACAGATGAATAAGTTGTTCGTCCGAGCTCAAGATCCACAATACTATGAGCGGTTAATGGTGATTGAGAACCACAAGTTCTCCGATATTATCAAGCTGGGTGAGAGGATCTAAGAAGGAATCAAACGTGGTATGGTCACTAACTTTGAGGCTTTGCAGGCCACAAACAAAGCCTTACAGTCTGGTGGTGTGTCAAAGAAAAGGGATGTGGGAGCCATGATGGTTGCACAAAGAACCAAATCTCCACTTAAATATCAAACCTACCCAACACCTCAACTTACATATCAACCAACTCAAAATTACAATGCACCCTCACCCTCATACCAAACACCACCACCAACATATCAATCACCTCCACCACCTACATATCAACCCACTTCACCCAGATATTCCCAGCCTACTCCTGTCCACCACGCCTATAATTCTCAATCATCCTACTATCAGTCACCCCCTGCACGCCAAAACTTCCCTAGACCCCGGCCTAATTTTGATCGAAGACCTCCTAAACAATACACCGCCATCGCTGAACCTATTGACCAGCTGTATGAGAAACTAAAGGTTGTTGGTTATGTCACCCCCATCCCTGATGTAACCCCTGAGAATCCTTCCCAGTGGGTTAACCCAAACAATTTCTGTGCATACCACTCCGGCATGAAAGGACACACCATCGATGAATGCCGCTCTTTGAAGGATAAGATACAGTCCTTGATTGACAACAAGATCATTGTGGCAAAAGAACTCGCTCCAAATGTCCGCAACAATCCTCTCCTAGACCACAAGGGTGGAGGCATCCACATGATTGAAATAGAAGAAGATTGGGACACCGAGGGGTTGATCGGGTTGATCATAGAAGGTGATGCCCCAAAGAAGCCAGTGGTTACTCTCAACCCAATCATAGTCCAGATTCAGCCATTTGGAGATATTGAGGTAGCTATGTCAGTACCTTTTCGAGTTTGAATTAGAACCACCCGCAAAGGCACCGACACTAATTGAGGTCGAAGTCATGCTGCCGGCAAATGCGCCCGCACCATTTGAAGTTGCAGTTTTACCACCTAAGGCACATGTTCCATTTGAAGTGAGGGTACCTGCACCAATTACGGTGGCGATATCAAACACTCCACCCTTCTATACAAATGTTGTACCATGGGATTATGTGGTTGAGGAAAGAAGGAAGGGCAAAGTCAAGATTGAAGAAGCTACCGCAGCACAGGGCATGACAAGGACCGGCAGCGTCTACACACCAGAGCATTTGGCTGAATCAAGCAAACAGGCTTCCAACAGGACACCCATTATTGAGACAGGTCCGGACGACTTTTGGAGGAAGGTACAGGCCAAGGAGTACTCCATCATTGACCAGTTGAACAAGACCCCGGCTCAGATCTCCATTCTTTCCTTGCTGCAAAATTCAGAGGCACACAGAAATGCTTTGTTGAAAGTGTTGAATGAAGCGTATGTGCCAAACAATATCACTAGTGGGGAAATGGCCAATATAGTAGGCCAAGTGTTAGAAAGCCAAAAGATCACCTTTCACGAGGAAGAGCTGCCGCCTGAAGGGTTGGGTCATAACAAAGCCCTACACATCACTGTGCAATGTGAAGACTATTTCATCACCAGAATTCTTATCGACGGGGGATCCAGTCTTAATATCTATCCGTTGATAACGCTCAAGAAATTGGGAAAAGGGATTCACAAGATAAGAGATGGAGCGATAAATGTGAAAGCTTTTGATGGCTCTCAGAGGTCCACTATTGGCGAGATTAGCCTGTGCTTGCAGATGGGGCCAACTTGGTTCGAAGTTGACTTTCAAATAATAGATGTATCAGCGTCCTACAGCTTGCTATTAGGACGGCCATGGATACATACTGCTGGGGCCGTAGCATCAAAGCCGCATCAGGCAGTGAAGTTTGAATGGAACCACCAAGAAGTGATCATTCATGGTGACGGAAGCAATCCTATTTACAGTCGCCAGACTATTCCAGTGATCGAAGGAAGAAGGAAGCTGGGTGGAGAAACTTACCACCACATTGAACGGGTAAATTCCATAGACAAGGACAAATGGTGGGATAGCAAGATCGCTAGCATGATGAACTGGATAGGATATGATCCAGGTAAAGGGCTCGAAAAGAATCTCCAAGGGATCTCCAAACCCATAAAGATCAAGAAGCATGGCACCACTTTCGGTCTGGGATACGAATATACTTGGAAGAATTCAATAGATGGTCGCCACCATGGCGCGGTCCTTATTATCCGCTGGAGCAACTGATACCACATCTAGAGCAGACCTTCCATCAGGCCGGCATTATCTATGGGTCAGAGGAAGAAGAGGCACTTGCAGCATTGAAGAATTTATTTCCGGAAGACAATGACATGGATTGTTGCATCACTTTTGAGGAAGAGGGGGAGGAAGGCCCTTTCATCCAGGACGTAAGCAGAGGAGCATATCTCAGGAAATGGACCATCAAAACAACCAGAGCCCGACGAGCCTCGGGGTAGCAAGGCTAAAACAAGCATTGTTCATTGTTTTTGCTAAATGATTTTCTTTTCGCATTTTTCAATTCCCACAATAAGATCTTCAGTGTTCAAAACACTTATTCAATTCATAAAAAGCACTCTTTAAGTTTTTATGGATCAATATTTATTGCTATTGTTTTCTCTCATTACTTTACCTATACAACATTACTATTAGTTGTCTTGATGAACCGATGATTGTGACATGCAACGAGACAACGCAGCAAACGGACGTTGATTCAGAAGAAGAAGATATACCTGATGAGATTGTCAAAGAAGTCGAGAGTTTTGAGAATAGACCTAAGTCCAACCTGGACGAGACCGAAATTATCAACCTGGGAGATTCAGAAAATGTCAAGGAAACTCAATCAGCATTTATTTGTCGCCATCAGAGAATAAAGGATACACAGAATTCTTGAAGGAGTATGAGTAAATATTTGCATGGTCGTACGATGACATGACTGGTCTAAGTACGTCCATTGTTGCCCACAAATTACCAACCAATCCAATGTGTCCACCGGTAAAGAAAAAGCTCAGGAAGTTCAAGCCTGACATGAGTTTGAAAATCAAGGAAGAAGTCACCAAGCAAATCAACGCCAAGGTTCTCAGGGTTGTGGAGTATCCAACATGGTTAGACAACATCGTGCCAGTGCCAAAGAAAGACGGGAAGGTTAGACTTTGTGTCGACTACCGGGATCTCAATCGGGCCAGTCCGAAAGACGACTTCCCTTTGCCAAACATACACATCTTGATTGACAACTGCGCCAAGCACGAACTTCAGTCGTTCATGGATTGCTTCGCTGGTTACCATCAGATTTGGATGGATGAGGAAGATGCTGAGAAAACGGCTTTCATTACGTCGTGGGGATTTTACTGTTACAAGATGATGACATTCGGCCTAAAGAATGCTGGGGCCACCTATATGAGAGTTATGACCACTATTTTCCATGATATGATACATAAAGAGATCGAGGTATATGTGGACGATGTCATTATCAAGTCCAAGAGAGCTGCCGACCACATAGAAGATCTGAGGAAGTTCTTCAATAGGTTGCGGAAATACAATCTAAAACTGAACCCCGCGAAGTGTGCATTCGGGGTTCCCGCTGGGAAATTGCTCGGGTTCATTGTAAGTCGTTGAGGAATAGAACTGGATCCGTCAAAAATCAAAGCCATCCAAGAGTTACCACCGCCAAAGAACAAGAAAGATGTGATGAGTTTCCTGGGACGCCTCAACTACATCAGCCGGTTCATAGCATAATCTACAGTTATATGTTAGCCGATCTTCAAGATGCTGAAGAAGGATGCCGCGACCAAATGGACCTATGGTTGTCAAAAGGCCTTCGACAGAATTAAGGAGTACCTGTCAACACCGCCAGTCTTGGTACCACCTGAGCCGGGTAGACCTTTGCTACTCTACCTTGCAGTATTAGATGGAGCTTCCGGCTGCGTTCTGGGGACGCACGACGAAATAGGAAGAAAAAAGCAGGCTATTTATTATCTGAGCAAGAAGTTCATCCGTACGAGGCTCGGTATTCCCAATGAGCGTACCTGTTGTGCTCTAACCTGGGTAGCACAAAAGCTGAGGCATTACTTTTTTGCCTACACAACATACCTCATATCAAGGATGGATCCTTTGAAGTACATCTTTCAGAAGCCCATGTCCACTAGCAAGTTGGCCAAGTGGCAAATACTGCTGAGTGAGTTCGACATTGTCTATGTGACTCAAACAGCAGTCAAGGGACAGTCACTGGCAGACCATCTTGCTGAGAATACGAACCCCTGAAAACGTACTTTCCCGGTGAAGAGGTATCATTCATAAGAGAAGATATTGCAGAATCCTATGACGGTTGGAGAATGTTCTTCGATGGAGCGGTGAATTTCAAGGGAGTCAGCATTGGAGTTGTCCTGATATCAGAAACTGGTTAACACTATCTGGTATCTGCCAAACTCATATTCCCCTGCACCAACAATATGGCGGAATATGAAGCCTGCATCTTAGGGATCAACATGGACATTGATATGAACGTCCAAGAGCTGTTAGTGATTGGTGACTCAGACTTGCTCACACATCAGGTACAAGGATAGTGGGCAACCAAGAATTCCAAGATACTGTCGTATCTGCACCACGTGCAGGAATTAAGAAAGAGGTTTACGAAAATGGAATTTCGGCATGTCCCCAGGATCCAAAATGAGTTCGTCGATGCATTAGACACTCTGTCATCTATGATTCACCACCCATACAAGAATTTCATTGATCCCATTCCAGTGAAGATCCATAACCAACCAGCTTACTGTGCCCATGTTGAATAAGAAGCAGACGAAAAGCCTTGGTTTCATGATATCAAAGAATATTTGGCAAAGGGAGAGTACCCAGAGCTTGCAAATCACACTCAGAAACGCACACTCCTAAGATTGTCCAATAATTTCTTTCATAGCGGAGGAATCCTGTATAGGAGGACTCCCAATTTGGGACTATTAAGATGTGTCGACGCAAAGGAAGCATCCAAGCTACTAGAGGAGATCCATGCTGGAACTCGCGGCCTGCACATGAATGGTTTTGTCTTAGCAAAGAAGATACTCAGGGCCGTCTATTTTTGGATGACCATGGAAACAGACTGCATATAGTATGTACGGAAATGCTACCGATGTCAGGTACATGCAGATATGATAAAGGTGCCTCCAAACGAGGTCAATGCAACAAGCTCACCTTGAGCGTTCGCCGCATGGGGAATGGACGTTATTGGTCCGATCGAGCCTACCGCCTCCAACGGACACAGGTTCATCTTGGTAGCGATTGATTATTTCACCAAATGGGTCGAAGCAGCATCCAACAAAGTAGTAACTAAGAAAGTCGTGGGTGACTTTGTACGCGATCGCATTGTCTGTCGGTTCGGAGTTCTATAGTCAATCATCACCGACAATGGTTCCAATCTCAACAGTGACTTGATGAAAGCTATGTGTGGGACCTTCAAAATCAAGCACAAGAATTCCACAACCGATAGACCTCAGATGAATGGAGTTGTAGAAGCCGCCAACAAAAACATCAAGAAGATATTGAGGAAGATGATAGAAAAGCACAAGCAGTGGCACGAGAAGTTATCATTTTCTTTACTAGGATATCGCACCATAGTCCGCACATCAACCGGGGAAACTCCCTATATGTTGGTTTATGGTACAGAGGTTGTCATTCTTGCCGAAGTCGAGATTCCATCCTTAAGGATCATACAAGAAGCCGAGCTCAACGACGCAGAGTGGGTAAGGAGCCGTTATGAGCAACTAGCCCTCATAGACGGAGAGAGAATGAATGCAGTCTTCCATGGTCAACTCTATCATAATAGAATGTTTATAGCCTTCAATAAGAAAGTCAAACCGAAACAGTTCGCACCGGGGCAGCTGGTGTTGAAGAAGATTTTTCCACATCAAGATGAAGCCAAAGGGAAGTTCTCTCCCAACTGGCAAGGTCCGTATATGGTTCATCGTGTACTGACAGGAGGAGCTCTTATACTTGCAGAAATGGACGGAGAAGTCTGGCCAAAATCGATCAATTCAGACGCAGTCAAACGCTACTACGTGTAATATTTATGCTTTCCTTACATGATGTAAATTGAACTATGCCTGACCTGATTCCTGTTTAAGAGGGGATACATAGGCAGCCCCATGGGTTCGGTCACAATTCAATAAAATTTTATTTTCCCCCCGCAATTAGAAACTGGGGTAGAATTTTGAGGAGGACCCTCAAAATTCCGAAGCAAGTTCAGCCGGTCGCCGCATGTGCAACAGTCAGAAGCGTCAACCCATCAAACTAGGGCAGAATTTTGAGGAGGACCCTCAAAATTCCGTAGCAAGAGAGGTTGCAATGTCTTGAACCGTGTCACGGTCGTCGGTGCATCTGAAACTATTTTAAATCATATATTCATACTATATTTTTACACAAATCATGCATATCTACTCTTGAAAACAGCTTGTTTAGCGAACGCTACCCCAATGATATGAACAGTATCATCAGATCAAGCCAAATGAACCGAGCAAAGCCAGCGGGGATACGAACTAACCTTCCCCATTTACAGAACTCACGATTTTTCTTTGGTTGCAGGCATTAAGATTGCAAAATACCAGGCATATTATCCACCCGAAGGAAAAATACTATTCAAAGACACGATTCTCAAAACAGTTGCACCTGCCGACATTTATTATCTGCACAAACAAAACGATGCTCCATAATCGCAACGCTCGCAGCAGTCACAATACCGCAATTTATTACCAGCTAAGAATTTCTATTGTCATTTATTTAATTCCTGCATAGGCTACCTTTCTGCCTTCTGAGACTAAGCATTATCTCCATCTGCATCTGCATTTTGCATAAGGCTACCATTCTGCCTTCCATATGCATAAGGCTACTATTCTGCCTTCCCTTTGCATAAGGCTACCTTTCTGCCTTCCGAGACTAAGCATTGTCTCCATCTGCATCTGCATTTTGCATAAGGCTACCATTCTGCCTTCCATCTGCATAAGGCTACTATTCTGCCTTCCGTTTGCATAAGGCTACCTTTCTGCCTTCCGAGACTAAGCATTGTCTCCATCTGCATCTGCATTTTGTATAAGGCTACCATTCCGCCTTCCGAGGTTAAGCTCTACCTCCATTTCCATCTTGCATAAGGCTACCTTTCTGCCTTCCTAGACTAAGCACTGTCTCCATCTGCATTTGCATAAGGCTACTTTTCTACCTTCCGAGGCTAAGCTCTGCCTCCAATTTACTTTTTCATCGAGACCAAGCGCTGTCTCAAGCATTATTTACTTCGTTTTTCTTTCGGGCTAAGCTCTGCCCTTCAATTCGCAAGACTAAGCTCTGTCTTGTCAGCATCATACTACTGCATTTTTCATGGGCTGAAATCGCCAACTTATCCAAAGACGTCATCGTTCGGAGGCACCATCTTCATAGCCCGAGAACACCATGTCATGGCCTGAGGATCTCATTTAATTTCTGCATATCATTATTCAAAGGCGTCATGGTTCGGAGGCACCATCCTCATGGCCCGAGAACATCATTTCATGGCCTGCGAATCCTGCAATCAAACAATTCATGGCCCAGGACATCATGGTCTGAGGACGTCATCCTTAACCGTCCAAAGACAGCATTGATAGTCTGACGGGAATTTGCATCATGTTTAAATTTACGCACAATATATGCTGGTATTGTTTATTTGCAGGAAATTCGGTGAGCAACGGCTACCCTAGCAGGAACGCTCCCGTTCCAGTTTTCCTAACCATTCCCGTAAGCCGTCTATTCATCCCTCCCTATATGTTGCGTCCGTTCTTGTAAAACTTCGTCGGTATACTTCGCTGATGGCTCCTGAACTACATACGACCTGATTCCTGTAAAACAAGGGATATGTAGGCAACTCAGAAACCAGAGTGCGGCCTAAATCTCTTCAAATTGTTTCGCTCGGTCAAAATTGGCCATCATATCTTTACCTGACAACTCTTTCATCCTTCCCGGGTAAAGAGGGGCAGCTATTGATACCCAAGTTTTCCTCAAATTATTTTTTAAACTTGCATATATACCTTCAAAATCAGTTTTTATAATGATTGACATTTTTATATAATTTTCCCACATTTTATCAATTTATTCTAATTTATCCAGTATTTTTTATCTCCAATAATTAATCATAAAATGCATTGAGCTCTGGGACTCGCTCTAGACCTCCCCCCCCCCCCCCCCCCACCCCACC
>ML265561.1:29194-50547 GCA_005239495.1 Nicotiana undulata
CCCCAACTACTAAGTAATCCTGAACCCCTTCCCTGAACTTAATGTATGAACCTGTTTAATCCCTCAATCTAATGTTGTTAAGCTCCTGGCATGAACACTTTGTGATAAAATGTGTTGTGACTGTTTAAGTCCTGTAATACCTTCTCTGATGTATACATGTGTGCAAATATGCTCTTACATGTGAACTACTCTTTCCCAATCCCCTTTCCCCTGTTTGTGTTTGCTTCCCTGAACTATGTGTGCTATTCTGATTCTGAGATTGTCCTACTCACCTTTTTTATGTCAAAACTGTTTTCAATAAGAGTTAAACTCTTCTATTGTTTTCTTGCAAGAACTGATTCTAGATGAATCATTTTCAAACTATTTTTTTCTTAACTCAACTCTTTTAAAACTATGTCAAGCACTCTCACATACTCTTAGAAGTCTAGGTTCTGTCCCCTTAATGTGTGACTGCTTAGGGACCCTTATAGCTCTCTTTGAACTCTGACACATTAAGGTTGGCTCTTCCACACTTCACTTACTCAATTCTGGTTATAAATCTGGGTGTGAGCACTGCCCGGGATCCCTTGAGATCCTTAGGGAACTTTGACACACCTGGATCATGTGAAAGGTTGTGAATCAAATGTCAATGAGGCATCCTGGAGATTCTGGGCCTATCAGTAGGCTCCCTATAGTATAACTTCTTATTTTCTTATTTCAATTATGTAATTTGTGCCCAATGGTCTGTAATAATTATTTGTAAATAACTCTGGGGCTGGATAGTGAAAAGGGAAGGGCAATATGCATGCTATAGTTTGTTAAAGGGTAGATAACATGCTTCTAGGTTTACATTTCCTACGTGTGCACTAGAATTCATGCTTAGGACTGATGTATGCAAGCATATCATGCATTAGATATCCTGCTCCTTAGGTCCATGTTTACTGTTTTAGCATCTCATTATGGTATTATCGTTTGTCACTTAGAAAATCATGCTCTAGGATTAAACATTAATATAAACCTGCTATTCATGTAAACCAGTTCTAATATCGCTGTAATATTGTGGTACACTTAGAAATCCTGCCTAGGGTAACAATGCGCTAATAAACAAGTCATTCTCATATTTGCTGCATATTCTGAAAGCATGTTCAAATACTGTGACTTTATGCATTTAGAAAATCCGGCCTAGGAATTCTATATACAACCCATTCTGCATCTCTAGATGTGCGTATTAGATATCATGTTTTAGGACTCATTCTCCGCTTAATTGCTAATGCATGAAAAAGGACTAAAACCTATTTTACCATAAACAACTGGTAGTAATTCTGCATTTTGTGTGCACCTAAGTACAGCATCTTTTAACAAATTTCTCTAATAATCCTGCTAACGTCTGAGCACTGTCCCACGCCTAGGCAAGCCTTAGATAATTAAAGTTGCTAAAACTGGAAATATGTTTATTTATGCATGCTGCTTAACTATCAACAGGATAAAATCAGTAGGCAAAACTGATTAAGACTTCCTCTCTGAGTTATGAAATCAAATCTGCCTCTTTGTTATTATTACTTAGATACCATGCTTTGGGATATGAATTAAGACCTTGACTGTGTTTGAGTCATGCTGCTTATGTGCATTATTTGCGGAGGTACCTGAGTCTTTTCTGTTTATATTTTTATCCCCTTAATTGCAGTCTTATATGTTCTTGTTTGTCGCTTAGTATTTTGCCTTTAAACCTGAGAGTCTCCCTAGAACTTCCTCCCCCCTTTATAGGATAGAAGTCCTAATCTCCTCCAGGGCTATTAGGAAGGGACTGGTAACAGCATGCAATAGAGGTCGTTGACCAACACTCGTTCTAATTACCTTTACGGGGTGGAAAGGGATAGATATGGATATGATGACCGGTGCGCTAATACCACGTGTAGCCCCTCTTTGAGGAGTGATATACCGGGTATTGCATTGATGTGATCCATATAAAAAACAAACCTAGGATGCCCCTATCCCATACGCATGTTTAGACTATAATCCTTTTCAAAAACCTACTTAGATATTAAATATTTTCAAACTTAGTAACACATGTGTGCTTATACTGCGAATATTTTGAAACCATCTATTGTTTTGAACATTAATTGCTACTTGCTAGTTGTACAAATTCACAAAGTTGATTGGCCGGGAACCATAGTCGTGGATTCTGAGAGGTGCCTAACACCTTCCCCTTAGGATAATTTCAAGCCCTTGCCCTATCTCTAATTATCAAACTTGTTTGTAAATGAACCCCCAATAGGTGACCTAACGCACCTTAACTTATTAGGTGGCGACTCTTCAAAACTTGCAAACCCCTTTCCTAAAAGGAACGAGTTGTCCCAACCAATATCAAAAACCCTTGACCGACCCTGAAAGAAGTTTGGGAAAAAGGGGGCGCGACAGAGCTAATAAACCAGCTATTACACCCTTAGATTACAATGTAAAGCTTACTACAAAAGAGTATGATAACAGTATAAAATCTAATACAAAAACTGCTACTATTGAAGACCAAGAACTGAAAGATCACACAGTATATCAAAGGTTGATAGGCAAGCTGCTATACATTACTATGACTCGTCCAGATATAGCCTTCAGTGTTCAAACACTTATTCAGTTTATGCAGAATCCGAAAAAAACACATATGGAGGCTTCCCTCAAAGTAGTAAAGTACTTGAAGAAACAACCAGGTCAGGAAATCCTACTGTCAAGCAAAGCAAATAATATGGTTGTGGGTTTTTGTGATGCAGATTGGGGTTCCTGCCCTATTACTAGAAAGTCTATAACAGGTTATATAATTAAACTAGGAGATTCCTTAATTTCCTGGAAGTCAAAGAAATAGACTACTGTTTCAAGAAGCTCAGCAGAGGCTGAATATCGAAGCATTGCATCCACAGTAGCAGAATTAATTTGGATAAGTGGTCTGTTGAAGGAGATTGGGTTTCAAATTACACTACCAATTTATGTGTTCAGTGACAGTAAAGTTGCAATGCAAATTGCAGCAAATCCAGTATATCATGAACGAACAAAGTACATTGAAATTGATTGTCACTTCATCAGAGAAAAAATCCTACAAGGTTTTATTACAACTAAGTACATCTCTACTAAGGAACAACCAGCATATATCCTGACTAAGGGACGTAACAAAGTACAACATGAATATCTTAGTTTCAAGCGAGGAGTTTATAATATTTTTGCACCACCTAACTTGAGGGGGAGTGTAGAAAATAATATTACATAATTCATATTCAAGGGTAATTTAGTCATTTCACTAGAGTTAGTTAGGATTAGTTAAGTTGTTAAGAGTTAGTTAATTAGTTGTTAGAACTAGTTAATCCTATACTAATTGTGTATATATATTCACATTATATCTTGTAAATGATTCGCTTGAAATAATACAATTTAGCAGAATTCTTTATCTTCTTCCTTCTCTATCTTCTTCTTCCTCCGTAAAGCTTCTGCATGTCTTTGTTCATGGTGAATACTCAATTCACCTTCTATTACTTCAATTAATTACACTTAGTATCTCACTTTTATTTTTCAACTTGCATCGGAGCCAACTAAATGATGATTTATGCCGAAGAATCTTACATTATATGGTAAAATTAACACTTCCTAACAAAGTCGTTTTTACTATCAACAATTCGTTTACACCAATGAGTGAGCCACATTATACAAGGGGCATCAACTGACATCCATTTGCGGAAACAATACACTGTGTAGGAAAATAATTTTTTTTTATATGCATATGTACTATATGTTGACACCCTTTAAGAATTCTTTACACGTCAATATATATAAGTTAAACCCTCATATAATTATATACATTCTTCCATTTAATGGTCTTCAAAAGCATTGATTTAAACTTCTTAGTGTCATTTTTTCATTACTAGAAAACTGTCAAAATTCGTCTAGAGAATATCGACCGATATTGGTCGGAAAAAAAAAAGTAAATTGGTCGAAATAACAAATTGTACATAAATATACCGACCACAATCGGTCGGAAAACGTGGTCCTACAAAAAAAAATTTGCTTTATCTGACACAATTGATAAATTTTGACCGACCAAGGTCGGAAAATGGTCAATCTTTGACCAAAGCCCGGTCAAACTTGCATATTATCTACCAAAGAAAAGATCAATTAAAATTGTTATAGATACCGACCGATGTCGGTCGGAAATTCTAATATATTTTTTCCCATCCAGTACTGTCAATTTTTTCTTTTGATAATAAAAAATTATTTGTAATAAAACTATAAAGTTACCGACCGAAATCGATCTGTATTAGTAGTCAAAATGGTCAAACCCTTATAGATTATTGTTATTTACGATCTACATATATGTAACATCCTAAATTGTATATATATTTAAACACACACACACACACACACATATATATATATATATATATATATATATATATTCTCCGATCGTGTGATTCGACCGAGTATATGTTGCTACAACTTAAGTTTTAATATAACACGAGCGATCGAGTCTAAGTTTTGTGTCAGATTATTTGGTCAAAGATGCGTTGAAATTATTGACCAACTTCGGTCAGAAATATCGGTCGTCTATGGTTGCCAAACGTTAACGACCATTATTTTTTCGACGAATTAAAGTCGGTCGGAAATCGATCGGTTTTCCTTGGATTCTGACCGATTTTGGCCGGTTTTCTGAACGCTTTTTTGACAGTTTTTTGTAGTGTTTTAATTATTTTTCACCTCCTAGTATTGAAATACGACTAGATCTTGATTCGGAACAAAAAAAACTTATATTAGGGGTATAGCACCCCTAACAAAGTAAACATTATTCTTAGTATCAAGGATTGGTTTACACTTCTAATTAGGTACAAGAATTTGGGAACTAATTTAATACCAGTATGCAATGAGCACCGTCTTGGCATATAAAAAAGGAGCTTTCGACGAAAGTTACACTCATTCTACTCTCCATAGGCTTTCCTTTTTCACAGGTTTTCTTGTCATGCCACCTGCCATCAAAACTGGCTGTCTGCCCCTCTCTTTGGAATTTTCCATTCTAATATGAAATTGTAACCCCAATGCAATAGGAATGACCAAAACATAGACCGCGTACGTAGAAAAACAAAGCGCACACGCATTTAATTTCTTCAATAAAAATTTCTCGTGTGAAATGAAACCCATCTACTTTAGTTTCTTCAATGCATAATATATTACTACTTATTTACGTATGAGATAACATCATCAGTGTAAAGTCTACATTCCAACTACTCACTAAACATTCTCCTAAAAAAAGTTTAAAAAGGCCTCCCCCTTCAACTTCCAACCTCACCAACTCGGTCCTTGCCTCACAATCTTCCAAGTAAAATTAGCCGAAAGAATTGTACAAACAAAGAAAAAGTAAACTAGCCTCTCTCCTCTTAAGTCAAAGGTGATCTTTAAGTATCTAATTCTTGTTCAAAAAAGCTCTTCACCGTCCCTCTCTTATACTTAATTTCTCATTATAAATACAACATCAGTTAGCAAAATCAGAACTACTCCATCGTCATCACTTCTTACACACAAATTAACGAACCTTTTCAAGATTCATATATACAGTATCATGGCTGCTACAAAAACTTCATATTTCACGTTGGTTTTTCTTGTTGTTTTGATTGTCATTGCACAACTAAGTGGTGGTGTCCATTGCCGAGCACTACGAGAGTTAAAGAAAAACACCATTTCTCAAGATTCCAGTGCTGTCCCAGTTTTTGGTGTTTCTTCCAATAACCCTATGAAAAACACTCAACGTTCAGTGAAAGACATGGCTTTTATAATGGTTTCTGGACCAAGCCGGAAAGGTCCTGGTCATTGATTAGTTCTCAAACTTTAGACACTGTTCTTATTTTTTCTGTATTTGTTTACTTTCTTATTAACATGTTTTTGCACGAAGGTGTTAAGGAATTCACAATTATTGTTCTATTTAGGAGCCATTCTTTCATTTTTCTCAGAAAATTAGGAAGGATATAAATACTTATTAGAGTAACATTGGGTTTTAGATGTATACTGTAATTACTTGGTGTTACAATTTCGTTTTTATTAGTTCAGATAGTTGTTTTGTTTTTTTCGCATGGAAACCATGATGGCTTATTAAATAAAGCCAGAAGGCAATAAATGAATTACATTATTATCCTTCTGTTATTGCGTTAATGCATTTTTAAATTCTCTACTTTCAGAATTCTTAATAATTCGTTCTTTTTAATTGGATTTGATTCGCCCTTTCAACTTAGATTTATTCTATCTCAATAGTTTAATGATGCTCTCAATTCTCTCTCCTTTCTATTGAAAATCAAACATATACTATTAGCCATGAGTTTGGCTGAGATATAGTATTTATTATGATATAGTTCTTGATTAGTTTTAAATAAATCTTATATTATTATGTGTCGGTGGCGAAACCAGAAATTTATCCAAAGGTGTTCAAACTTGAAAGAAGTGAAAAAACACCGATAAAGGGTGTTCAATATATGTCATATACCTCTAAAATTTAATATTTTACCTATCTACGCAGTGTAATTTTTCAACAAAGGGTGGTCAATTGACCACCCTTGTGATAAAGTAGCTTCGCCCATGGTCGGTGTTCTTTACTTATATAGTAAATGATTTAGTGTATAAAGTTCAGCTTATACACGGAAGATTAAATCATCAGTTCATATAAGTATAAAGCTTGAGTTCACAATCTAACGATGGAATTGGACAAATCATCATGAATGATTGTAGCACAAGATTAAATATAATTTATTTTGATTATGGGAATGGTTTAATTCCAACTTCTTGTGCTAGTACATTTTATATGTATTGAACGGACCAAGTGGAGATAAGTATTTTATACTGGCTTAATAAAATAAATTCTCTAGCCATTAAATGTACTTATACTCTTAGTCTTGATATAATTATTATTAGTTGTGTATATTATTATTGTTTTGATTTATTAAAAGGCGAGATTCTTTCGCAGGTCAATATGCATGGTAAATTGGGATACTAATAATAATGTACATTGGCGAAGTGATAGTTAGTTGATGGAACCTATGTCTCGGTTTAGAGATTGATGATACATATTTATGAAAGCTTATAAGTTTTTATGTGTAAACCCGGCCGGTGAATTTTGTATCCCATGTGAAATAAGTTAAGAAAGTCTAAAGGAAATAATAAATAAATTAAATAGCCAGTTATTTATTTTAATTGATTAATTATCTGAATCTTAACAAGGGGGGTTAAATAAGATTTAATGGATGAATTTTGAAATTGAATAATGAGTGAAATTACGAATTTTTAGTGAAATAATTCGTAATTAATTATGGTGGATATTAATTTCAAAAATTATAAATTAATTCCATAATCGAAAGCCTTGTTAATTAAATTACGTGGTTCATGTTGTGCCTAAATAATAGAAAATAAAGGAATCAATTTTTCGGTGGAAAGAAAAACCCAATAGGTTTTGGAAAAGGCTTTTAACCCTTAAAATTGTGCTATAAATACATAAGGTTTTCCACCTAGAAGGAGAAGTTAAGGTGGCTAAAATTTCAGCCTATTTTCCTAGAAATTTCGCCCACACGAAATTGCTATTTCCGGATATTATTTGGGTAACACAGTAAAGACCGTGGAACGTTTGGAGATTGTGATCGTGCGGGCGGTGGAGGTTTCATTGAGTTGCTATGGAATTGGAGGCTCACGTGATAGAGGAGCTTTGTTCACGCTTCAAGAAGTAACCCGTGAAACCCCATATATGCTAGTTGTCTAGATTACCTACATGGGCGGAGGCACACTTGGGTTAGGGTGGTCAGTTGACCACCCTTTATCAGAAATTATACTAATTATATGTGTAAAATATTAGGTTTTAGAGGCACATAACATATATTGAACATCCTTTGTTAGATTTGTTTTTTACTTATTTCAAGTTTGAACACCCTTGAGACAATTCCTGGCTTCATTACTGATTACCTATGATTTTGATGCTTGATATTGCTTTCGTTGCTTATAATAATCAATGAGAACTTTTGGTCTCAAAATCCAAAGTAAAATTTAGGAACAATTAGGACCCTTAACTATTGACTTCAAATACTTAGTGTAAATTTTGGAATATTTGACCAGTCGAAAGAATTTCAGAGTGACAAATTCTAAACTCATGTTTTGCTTGTGCTTTAAGTTTATTCCAAATGTAGTCCAATTTTAGATTTTAATACAAATTTGCTGTTGTTCAACTTGTGATAACCATGTAAGCTAATTATAAATTACCGACACAAAAAAAATATGAAGAATGGAATAAATTAATGAATGTTCCACACCAAAATAAATGAACTCCCTTCTACCAATTATATATACCTCAACACATTCTACCAATTTTTGGCTGGTACAAGCTAATATGCCATGTACATTAACAAAGCTGTAATTTTTGTCATAGACCTCTTCGCAATCAAACTATTGATGGTTCTACTTTTTATTTGCACATATATATCAATTATATACGAAGAGAAATGATTGGTTATTCAGTTGGATGCCATGTTGGTAATTAAAACAGAAGGTTTTAAATGTTAGGTCAAAACAAGAAAATTAATAAACAAATTCTGTTTAGGGTTGAGTGCTTGACTTACGTGAAGCGTGAAGTTGTACAAGATTTATGAACATGCACGTTGTAGAATCCGAGAAATATTCTGCCACTTACGGCGGTGTAAGTCAAAAGTTAGATTTCGTAGTTGGTACTGTTGGTTTTTCCACCTGCTAAAGCTGACTTGCATGTTCAGTGATTCATATTTATTTTCATAACAAAAGAGATTGCTTGTATATGCATAGCATATGAAATGCTAAAATTTCATGCTACAGAATAGGAACAAGAGAAATTTTCTTGTGTTTGGCCAATTCATTTGAAAGTATTTTTTGTGAACGAATTGTGTTTGACCAATTTTTTCAAAAAGTAATTTTGAGTATCAAATTACAAACAAAAAAAAAACAGTAAAGATTTGGCTTGTATTTAGTATTATTTAAAAAGAAATAATAAATTTAAATACTTATTGTAAAGGATTCAACTAAAATATAGAATATAAAGTAACGATATAAATTAAAAAACTAACTAACCTGGTATCACTTATTATTTAAATGATAATTTAAATATATCAAAATATATCATTCAATATAAATTAACAATCTACTCTTTTAAATCAAAATGTAAAAGAAGAGATCTATTTATAATGGAGAGAATATTCCAAAGAGGAATAGGAGAAAGAGGGAAAAAATAATGAAAATAAAAAAGAGAGGAAATGTATGGAAGAAAAAAAAAATTAAGTTAGTAAGGTATAATTTAAAAATATAATTTATTGCAAGGATATTTTGGTCTTGAATAAATTAATTTTATACTTCTGCTTTTACTTCTTGGAAGAAGCTAGAATTTGTAGATTCTCCCTGAAAACAAAAAAACTGATTCTATTGCGGCTGAAAAGTACTTTTTCTTTTTGGCCAAACATCTCAAAATTTTCAAGAAAATATTTTTTCGAGCAAATAAAATTACTTTTGACCTCCGACAAGCTTGGTCAAACAGGCTCTTAGTCCTATTCTCCAGATCCAATTTAACTTAGAATAACATAATTGGGTTTACCTTTGGACTAATAGTGCTTTTATCCTTCAAAATTCGATTTATTTGTTCAGCACATACCAAGTGGATTTTTGAGTACTAAGGGTCCCTGGTTGCAGCTTTTGCTGTGTAATACTTGGCCAATGCAACTGTGAAATTATATTTTCAAAAATGTCGGAGTGTCATGGACATTTGTCGGCCAAATGACGATAATTATAGTTACAACGCCCGTCTACGTTAAACTTTTCAAAATCTGCATGAAATGAGTTCCCTTTTTCAACATGGAATTCCAAAAAGATATGCCTTGTCTCGAAAATCTAGTCTACTTGCCCTCCATTTTAACGAGAAATAGTGTCTTTTGTGTCTTGAGTGAAGTTTCAAAGTAGGACAAAGTATAGTCATCCTTCTGCCGACGGGTGTTCCTAATACGGCCTCTTGTAAGGTGGGCAGTTGTAGGCCAGTAGCTATCATTTGCAAAAGCTAAAGAAAATTCTAAATATTGACTTTGCCACAATCCTGCTATTCTCGTGAGGCGATATGAGGTTCCTCATTGAAAACAAATGTTGGCTAGGTAATAATACCGCCTACTCGTTCGTGTCAATTCTATGCTATTTGAGTTCTCTAGTGCCTGGGAGGGCATGGTTCTCATGTTAAAAGTAAGGAGGAGAACTCAAATAATGTCCCTCTTGCACTTTTCTGAACACATAAACTGAGAGGAAATAAAGTGGGTTGGAATATTGATGGGGGATATAAAACCTTTAAAGGAGTCGTTTGATACGCGGACCAAATTATCCCAGGAGGACTAAGTTATACCACATGAGAGATGGGATAAAAGAATCCCACATTTGATGGGATAAGATGAAATATCCTGGGATTAAATTTATACTTTGTTTGGTAGGAGGTATAAATTTATCCTACCTCCAACCAAACACAGTAAAGATTTAATCTCACATCTT
Organism: Nicotiana undulata; assembly: GCA_005239495.1. NCBI lineage: Eukaryota > Viridiplantae > Streptophyta > Magnoliopsida > Solanales > Solanaceae > Nicotiana > Nicotiana undulata. The sequence continues at coordinate 39,719 of ML265561.1, forward strand.
ACCCCCACCTTATCCCTTATTCCAAAGGACCCCTTAAAAGTGAACATAAAAGGAAGATGACAAGGCCGGCTCCCCTTCGTTGCTACAACAACATGCACCCTTTCTTGACTACACCATAAGCATAGCAAATTCTTAAGCAAATAACATGCCAAGCCTAATAAGTCTAGATAAGATGAGCAACAATGTTGCAGAGAGAGATTAATATCCACATTTGGAATATTAGCAACTACTCATTATGCCAAATCTTGAGCCTCATTCTATTCCAAATAGAAATCCAACTTTACTTGGTACCCAAGTTCATCAAATTCTCCCTGACGTGCATGAAGTTAAATATGAGCACACATGGTGTTCACTAAATTTCAACCAGAAGACGAATACCTTCCACATCAGATTAATAAGTTGGTCCCCAAGTTCATCAGATTCTCTATAACATCCATGAAGTTAAAAAGAGAATACATTGTATTCATAAAAATGTCTATGAGAATCACATTAGTCATGTCTCAGCAATACTTATCCCACCAGTAACAGGGAAGAAATTAAAGATAGCTGTTACATACAATCATAATTGTGTATACGTAACAGCTGTATATGAATACCTATCAGCAAATGAACAAGTGCGGCAGTGACTATTCAATTCCTGGAACTGAAATGACAAAGTCGGGACTTTCCAGCACGTAAAATTAGGCTGGGCAATCCAGACAAACTTAAACAGATAGATATCACAGATGAAATTCTTGCATCATACAATTTTTCTACGCTTTCCTGCATTTCACACGTATATGACAATACTAATAAACTTGATGGGTCAAGAAACCCTGACCTGTTATAAAATAAAAGAAAAAGAACAATAACACAAAGAGAATTGACAAGAAATGGAAGAACGAGAGATATCTCTTCTTATTTCTTCAGGTGAGTCCTTGTAGGACTTGAAACATCCATTTATATGAGGTGCAATTCCTTCAAAGTTACAAGATACATTAATGGAGTTTAATTAATACACTCATATAGAATGTCAAATGAACATCCACTTAATTAATATGCAACAAGCAATGCCTAATACAAAGAACAATGTACTTTTTCCTTCATTAGGATTTTCTCCATTTTTTTCCAAATGAGGTTTTCACAATGCATATTCTTTGTGCTATGAATTCAATGCATTCAATTGAATGGATGTCCATTTGACGTTGTACATAAATATATTAAGCTCCACCAATGTATCTTAAAACTTTCAATGAAATTGCACCCAATATATATGGGTGTTTCTTTGTGTTATTGTTCTTTTCTCTTTTTTTTCCTTCCGAAAAGGTTTTTTTCTCTTTTATGTTTATTGAATGGCCTATATTTATTTAAATTGTGGATTCGAAGAAAGATTAGCCTGTTTTGCTTCCTTACAGTTATAGAAGCAAACTGCACTTATTGTTGACATAATACTTCTCAGAATTCTAGCCCAAATTTTAGAAAGAGTTATTCCTTTCGATTAATCAAGGACATAACCGTAAACACGTCACATCCATACAAAGCAACATAGCATGCAAAAGGTTATTATTGCTTGCTTGACAATATAACTCATGGATTTGAGCTATTTGCTGTAATCTATCCAGGATTAACTATGTTAATCTGGGTTACGCGATTTAATAAGCAAGAAACCTTCTACTCTCTGCAAAGTTCTCTACAATTTAAGCAGGTCAAAGCACTACCACCAAGATAAGCAGAAAATTTAGATTCATGAAGCTATGAAACAGATAAAACTGAAAGACCCATCCAATGAGATTTAAAGTTACACTGAAAACGAACAACCACTACCTTTCATTCTCATAGGCTCCTCGTAACAAGTTCCGTGAACTGAAATCCTTTTTCATTAGAGTATATGTTTTCACACAATAATTCTTTGGCACTAACTCGTCCAAAATATTGAGCTTCATGATAAAATTTGAAGCCATACAAATGTAACTTCAATCCTATATAAAAAGATGAATGAAAGGAGACCCTAATTACCACCATTGCTCTCGCAACTACTCCTTGTAACAATCTGGAGTTTATCCAAATCAAGTTTTCTGGGTCCCAAAAGATTCTCTAGAATGTGCATGGACTTAAAAACATGAGTATAGATTGTGTCCCATATGAATTCAGAATAGAGGTACTCTTTCACCTTCATAATTGGACCTCAGCATATACCGAAGTACAGGGAAGCAAACAAATCATACCATCCTCATAAAAGGAAAAAACGATGTCTAGGTTCCATACTCTAGCTATAAAGTAAATACTAATTAACAAAAAGCTACTGATAACTCACTTTCTATAATTGAAACAACAGAAATCTCCCACAAAAGAACGTTTCATTTGTCTTATCATCTCCAGAATCTACTGCTTCGAGAGGACATCTCGCGATTTCCTCAGCTGGCTTTGTCCTCCCTATTCATCTAATTTCTTGAATGGATATTTAGGAATTTCTCTTGTTCATAGATCTTGAAACCAAATTAACATCAGTTTCTAGATATCATTTCCAATAGATAGATCTAGAACTATATACGGACTTCATATCCAGAAATAGAAGGAACGACTTTATTGTAACCAACAAAAGGTTCATTATGTCCCTATGTTGCTATCCGACAATATACCCTGAGTAAAAGGAAATTCACTCTCGGAAAACTTCAACTCTTTCTTTTGGTTGCACCATTTACATATGTTTCCTAGCATTTCTCGTAGACTTACTATCTCTTCATCAGCAGTAAGCAATTTCATATACATTTATTCTGCAAAAAACTTAACATAAAACCGAAAGTTCACACAGTCCACCTACCCAGGATTTCTAAAAATATGAAGGCCTAAGCAAAACCGACAGGAGAACAAAATTGACGAAATGAACTAGTATGAAACATATAAAAATGAAGTACACAAAAGCAAAAGGCATTAAATGGATATATAAGCAGAAACCGTCAATGAGTATGCACATTAAAAGGCAATACTTATAAGCAAAGTAATTTCAAAATCCAAACTTTATCCATCAACCACCTTTAGATAGCAATTTTCAAGATATCTAACATTACATTTAACCGTCTTAATAATCCATAGACAGCATAAAGATGATCTTAAGGTAAAAGGCAGCTTGTAAATTGTAGAATTAGCGGAACCCTAGAAATTTTCTCACAACAGAGACAAATACTTAAGAAAACATGACCTCGGTGCATTTTTCAGGACTCGGTTTCAACGGATGAGTTTTCCCCAGGGTCAGCAGAATCAGAGATAGGCTCCGACGACGGTTTACTCTCAGTCTCCGTTAAAGGTGCAGAATCAGCAGCAGAAGTCTCAGATCTGGACTTAACGGCGTCAAGCATGCGTTTACTGATCTCCTTCGAATAAACCTGAAGTATCTCAATGCCATCGTCATCACCTACAGCTGTGGATCCAGCGGCGGTAAAAGCCTCCTCCTCAATCAGCTTAGCAATATCGGAAGCCTCGTCGTGCGGGATAGTGCCGTACCGTTTTGAGAGTATGGACGGTGTTGATAGAGACTCGATGAGACGGTTAATGACGGCGTCACGAGTGCGTTGAGTAGGTGGCCAAATGCTGAATGAGACGGTCGTCGGCTTGTTTTGGGTCTCGTGAATAACGGTTTCTTGGGCTTGAGCTGAATCGGTTTCCGCCATTGATGGTGGTTCTGTGGTGGTGGTGGTAGAGGTTGGGGTTTTGGGTTGTGTTGGGTCTTCTGGAACTTTCTGTTGTTGGTCGTTGTTATCTGTGTAGCTTTGTTGCTCGTCCAAGTTATCGGTCATTTTGAAAGTTGGAAATTGTGATAAATAAAAAAAGGAAAAAGGTCGAGTTAATGGAGCTATTAAAGACGAAATTAATTTACCAATAATGTTTTGCGGAGAAAGAGGCGAATCACTGTGATTTTGGTGGAATTCATGGAAGATAGGTTCGTGGGCTAATTGTGGGCCGATCGATAGTGGCCCAAAATATGTTGGACCTAAAATAGTAAAAATAGCACGGGCTAGCCAGTTTTCGAGCTGCTAATTGAAAAATAGTCAGCGTTTGCAAAGTGAATGAAAAATAATCACTATTTTGCTGCAATATGGACCGGTCCAGCATAATATACTAGAGATTGGTGCACATGTGTATGAACTTCTAGCATATTATGCTGGAACTCCAACACGCGCAAAGTTCTAGCATAATATACTGGAGATTGGAGCATCTGTGTATGAACTTTCGGCATATTATGTTGGAGTTCCAGTATATTATAATGGAACTCTAGTATATTATGCTGGAATATTTTCCGGATTTTGAATAGTGATTTCGTTCAGATTTATCTTTACATGAAAAGTGGTTAAATTTTGATTACTTTTTAAATTGTGGCTACTTTTCAATTACCACTTGTAAATCTGGCTATTTTTTAATTTCTCCCCTAACATGGTGTTTCACCACTTGAGGATGAGAAGGTAGAAATTACATCAGGTAGCCACTCTAAAGGGTTGCTATTTAGAATTTAGCCATTATGAACTTCTGTTTTTCAGGACAAAAATGTTTTGACTTGTCCTGAAAATAAGATTTTTAGTTTAAAATTTCAGGACAAAATAAGCATCGGCAAATCACTAAATAGCATTTCTGAAAACTATTTGTGCACCCGCCCCGATGATAAACAGTGTCAATGCAACGATAAGCAAATGTTATGGAAAATAAGTCATATATTGAGAGATAAAACCAAAAGATCAAGAAAGTGGTCTTGACATCTGCATAGTGACCGAATTTCCCTAATGATGATATTGATAATGTTATTATCACCACAAATTCTAGCATACCATTCTAAAATTTGGCTGCATTGAAAGAAAAACAGGTACATATAGTTGCAATATTAGCTGAACAAATTAGGAATGCAATTTTTGTTGATGATCACATACTCCATTCGGTAAGAATACACAAGCACAAGAAGTGAACATTTATTTCGAGTACGTTTAAACGCTAATGCACATGTCGTTGTCAATCAAATGAAAGCAAAGAAAAAATTACAGCAAGAGAAACATTTGAAGCGATATTAGGTAATTAGGCCTTGCAGCTGGTTTCAAGAAGGAATGAGGGAATACTGAATTATTGCTTGTTCCAAACGGGAGCAACATTACGTCCTTTCTCCACGTGTCATTGTGTTATATACCAATTAATAGGAGGGGCATTTTAGACAATTGTTGTAAATAGGAGGGCATAACAGTACTTTCAAAGGAGTTAATTAGAAGGTTAGTTGGTTAAATCTGTTAGGGGATATAAGGAAAAGGGATTAGATTGTATCGATCACCCGATATTTGTTGAATAACACTCTCTTAATCTCTAACTCACCTCACATTATCTCCTTTTTTCTATTGATTTGTAGAGTGTTCGGGAGCTATTCTTCCAACTAGTTCCTTAATTTTACAGATTTATACTTAATTGCATTAAGTACATAGCATTTGGTATTAGAGTTATTGTATCCTTGGCCGAAATCATGTCGGAGGCGACGAAAAACGACGAGATGCGACAGGAAATTGAGGAAATCAGAGAACAAGTCTCTTAAGGGAAAAACATGACGATGTAATTGGAGAAATTCAACAATTGATAGCAGTTGTAGCTGCTAACAGTCAAGCTCCGACTCCGACTCCGCTAGTTTCAACTCAAGTGGAAGCGGAGGAAACACTAAAACGAGGTAACCCTAGCTTCAAATACTCTAGAATATAGTTCCCTATGTTTAACGGGGACGACTTAGATGGGTGGATTTATCGTTGTGAGCATCTATTTGAATATGAGGGTACAAAAGTGGAAAAGAAAGTAAAAATTATTGCGATTAATTTGGAGGCGAGGGCCCTGCAATGGCGTCGCACAAATGATAAAAGGTCGAGTAGAAAGAGGGTTGCCTAATTGGAGTGATTTCTTGAGGGGTCTGTACCACCGATTTGGTCATACTCTACAGGAGGATCCAATGGTTGACTTAATTTACTTGAAACAGACTAGCAGTGTTCAAGAGTTCTTGGATCAATTCGATGGGTTGTTGAATCAAGTAGAATAATCGGAGGAATATTCCATTAGCTGCTTCTTGAAGGGGCTGAAGCTGGAGAGTGAAGTACAAGTGAATATGTTAGCACCAAGAACACTGATGAAAGCTTATAGTTTGGCTAAATTGGCTGAACATTCCCTGAGGTTACAAAGGGAACAAAATCGGTCAATTGTAACGAATTCGAGGCCCTTATTACCTAGCCCAAACTCTAGTTGGAATTCACACTCCACGAGTTATTCTCAAGGTCATATTCCTAAGAGTAGCAGGGGAGTTGACAAGAAGACCACAATTGAGTCTTCAAGAAGACTTACAAGTGCAGAAATGGAAGAGAAAAGACCTAAAGATTTATGTTTCTGGTGTGATGAGAAATATAGTCCTGGCCATGTTTTTAAGAAAAGGAAACAATTGTTTATCCAAGAAGTGGATGAAGGGGGATAGAATGGGAATCAGAAGGGTACACAAATGGAGCAGAAACAACTGAAGAATCAACATTGAATCTTCAAGTGTCTGTTGTAGCCCTTGATGGTTCAGCAAATTATCGAACCATGAGAATTAAAGGGGGAGTCAAACATAAGATGGTGCGCGTATTGGTAGATTCTGGATCCACCCACAACTTTATGGATCTCTATAGTGCTAAAAGACTCGGTTGCAAGCTAGAAGTGATTACATCTTTGTCACGACCCAAATTCCCAACCATAAGGATCGTGATGGCGCCTAACACCAAACTTTCTAGGCAAGCCAATGTTAGAACTTATCTAATTATTTCCTTTTAAAGTTTACTTATTCATAACAGAACGATTTAAACATGAATTGAATCTAATATTATCCAATAATTAACTCCACGAATAATAATAATAACTGAATAAATAAGTCGAACCACGAACTAAATATATAATCATAAAACTACCCAGGGTCTGGTGTCACAATTCACGGACTACTAAGGAATACTACAGGTAAATGGACTGAAAGAAATGTATCTCTGTTTTGAATGAAATAAAACAATATCTAAATAAATAGGAGAAGACTCCAGGAATCTGCGGATGCCAGCAGATCTACCTCGTGTCTCCGTGTAAATAGTCAACTATGCTCAAAGGATCAGCTCTGACCGAAACCTGGATCTGCACAAAAAGTGCAGAGTGTAGTATCAGTACAACCGACCCCATGTACTGAGTAAGTGCCGAGCCTAACCTCGACGAAGTTGTGACAAGACTACGGTGGGGCATTTATAACATATCCTGTGAACAATGTACAATAAAGCAAGAAAGAAACTCTAATTTAAACAAAACAATAATCTGCAGCAATAAAAAAGCAAGAAAGAAACTCTAATTTAAACAAAACAATAATCTGTAGTAATAAATAAAATAACTTAGCCATCTTGTCCAGGTCTCAGCTATAACCAATTTTCACATAAGTTCCCATCTTTCTGAATTTCCCTTTAAAATAATCGTAAGTGCATAATATGAAAATAGTAAAGTAAACAGTAAGTTTTCAAATATTTGTGTTTAAAACCAGTAAAACATAAATGTCCTCCCTTATTACTCCTTGTTGCGGCGCGCAACCCGCTCCCACATGTCCACTCTTATTGCTCCTCCCTATATATATTACCCTTATTTCTCCTGTTGCGGCGTGCAAACCGATCCCACCTGTCCACTCTTATCACTCCTTGTTGCAGCGTGCAACCCGCTCCCACCAGACAATCACATCACTTTATTTATAAGAAATTTCACAATTCTGGTTAGTGCCTTTCACAATAATTTTGCCTCAACAATTGTAAACAGAAAGTTGTACTGCTCATAAACTTCATCAATCATCATTTCACAATGAAACCATGCCTATATATATATATATATATATATATATATATATATATATATATATATATATATATATATATATATAAAAGCCAGGAATCAAATAAATTGGGAATAGGGTAGGGATCATGTTTAACAAATAATTTGGTGGTGCATAGATACTCGTCACCTCACATATACACCACACACATGCAAATTCACATAGCATTTAGGTTGGGGCTTCCTATTCCCTCAAGTCAAGGTTAAACCAAGCACTTACCTCAATTCAGCAGGTCACTCACTGCTCAATCACAACTTTTCCTTTAGAATTTTCCTTCAATTCACTCGTATCTAATCATAATTGAGTTTAATATCATTAACTATTGTTAAATAAATTAACTTTATTGGAAAATCATGGGTTTACTAGGTTTTCCCAAAAATCCCTAATTCTAACATGAAAATTCTAGATTCTAATTGAATTCTTGTAAAAAGTAGTTAATGATTGAAATAGATGAGTTAGAAATCACTTGCCTATGATTTGGGGAAGAAAATATTTTGGAAAATCGCCTCTTCCGTTATACGATTTTGTTATTTTTGAAAGTGGTAAAATAATGAAAGAGGGACTGTATTTATACGGGCCTCAGGACCCGTCACCACTGTCAGCAGAAAAATTCCATTGCAGCAGAAATTATGGCCTCGCCCCACTACTGTCAGCGAAATTGTGGGCGTGGCGGAGGAAGGGAGGCTTCAAGAACCGCGGTCAACGGAATTCCATGCGCTGCTGCGGAACCTGGTCCGCGACCGCGGAATTTCAAGCGCTGCCGCGCTTCCAAGTTCAGAGACCTGGTACTTGCAACTTTTTAACTCCAGTTATTTTTCTAAGTCTCGAAACACTCTGTGGCCTACTCGAAACTCACCCGAGCCCTCGGGGCTCCAAACCAAACGTGCACGCAAGCCTAAAAATATTATACGGACTTGCCCGTGCGATCAAATCCCAAAAATAACATCAGAAACTATGAATTTACCATCAAAATCGTGATTTTCTTCAAGAACACTTAAATTTACTATTTCTCAACCGGACGTCTAAATCACGTCAAATCAATCCCGATTCTCATCAAATTTCACAAATACAACTTTCACATTATAACAAACCTGTACCGGACTCCGGAACCAAAATACGGACCCGATACTAATGAGTTCAAACAATAATCATTTCTTTATTTCCTTTAAAATTTCAGTATAACAATATTTTTCAAAAAATGTTTTTCAAAAGCTAGAGACCTCGGAATTCGATTCCGGGCATACGCCCAAGTCCCATATTTTACTGCGGACCTCCCGGGATTATAGGAACACAGTATTGGGTCTATTTGCCCGAAATGTTGACCAAAGTCAACTAAAATTTTAACTCTAAAATACTATTTTATCATATTTTCACATAAAATCTTTCCGGTTTCACGCCCCCGAATGCGCACGCAAATCGAGGTAATTAAAATTAATCCTTTTAAGGCTAATAAGCCTGGAATGGAGTCCTAATTCATAAAATGACCCTTTTGGTCATCACAATCTTTCTCTATAGCTGTAGACAATAGGAGTAAGGTGCATAGCTCTTACATAAGCTGGGTGTTTGTTGGAAGATGCGGGAGTTGAGTTCAAGGCCGATATACTAGTGATGCCATTGGGGGAGCTGATGCAGTTCTAGGAATACAATGGCTCATTACCTTGGGAGATATAAAGTGGAACTTTAGGCAGCTCAAGATGGAATTCCAGATAGAAGGAAAGAAGATCTCATTGAGGGGTAGTTAACCAAGAGAACCTAAAACGATTGGTCTTCAAAAAGTGGAAAAGTTGTTATACAAAATCACTGAACTTAGCATGATGCTTGTCGCACATGTCCAACCTATGTATAAAGAGGTTGTTTGCTTGCAATCACAGCACGTGGAAGCTCATGGAGATTTGAAATTGTTAAACCAGTACAAGTCCATATTTTAGGTACCTGTCAGCTTACCTCCTCTAAGAGCACATAATCACTAGATCATATTGAAAGAAGGTGTCCCACCAGTAAATGTGAGACCCTACAGGTATCTAGTTAGTCAAAAAAATAAAATCGAGAAGATGATTCAGGAAATGCTTGATGCAGGAGTGCTCAGACCAAGTACAAGTCCTTATTTCCCATATTGTGATGGTTAAGAAGAAATATTGCACTTGGAGGTTATGCATCGATAACAAATAGCTCAACAACTACACTATCAAAGATAAGTTCCCCGTTCCTGTCATTAAGGAGCTCCTAGATAAGTTAGCGAGTTCAACATATTTTTTCTAAACTAGACCTAACATCGGGCTACCATCAAATAAAAATCAATGAAAGAGATATCGAAAAGATAGCTTTTAGATCGCACCATGGCCACTCTGAATTTGTGGTCATGCCTTTTGGATTGACTAACACACCTTCTACAATCCAAATCCTAATGAACAAGGTATTTCAACCTTACTTAAGGAAGTTCATATTAGTCTTTTTTCGATGATATTTTGATATACAACTCTTCATGGAGAGATCACATGGTGCATTTACAAAAAGCTTTTGAGCTACCAAGACAAAATTGCTTGTTTGTAAATTGAGAAAGTTCCAGTTTGTGAAAACATAAGTGGAGTATTTGGGACATGTAATAAACTCAAAGGGAGTGACAGATGAACCTAGTAAGATCAGTTTGATGGCGAGTTGCCATTCCCCAGAACAGTCAAAGAAGTTATGGGAGCTTTGGGGCTAACAGGGTATTATAAGAGGTTCATTAAGGGGTATGGTTTGATAGCCAAACCACTGACTGAGCTCCTCAAAAAGGACAAGTTTATACGGATTGATATGGCCAATGAAGCATTTAATGAGCTGAAGAGAGCCATGACTACAACACCTATTTTGGCTCTCCCTGACTTTTCCTTGGAATTCTTAATTGAAACGGATGCTTCTGGAAATGTGATGTTTTATACGTCAAAACCACACAAGAGGGGGGGGGGGGGGGATTTGTGTG
>ML265561.1:50605-86579 GCA_005239495.1 Nicotiana undulata
GGGGGGTGATTTGTGTGGTGTCCGATTTTCACGTGCACTTGTTATAGAAGGACCATGTTCTTCTATGTGTTCCAACTCCTACTATTTGCGGAATAATAAATACAGAAATTAAAGAACGCAGAGATTTTTAGGTGAAAAACACCTGGCTCAAAAGGTGAAAAAACCACGACCTACTTCCCAGTATGATTTTCCCAAAACTCTTTACTAAATCAGTGAGCCAAAACAACATTTACAAAAGCTCTTTTGTAAACCTAGGATTACCTCTAATCCCTTGTAGAAAACTAGCCTCTAGCTATTTGCGACAAACTCCAAGTTAGCTATAACTTGAAACACAAAGTACCTATTACAGACGCTTCTAGATAAAGTTGAAAATGTGCAAGTTAAAACCACCTACTACAAATAAACTAGGCTTAAAGACAACTGTTAGAACCGGTTCTTTTAGATGTTTCAAGTAGCTTTATATTCGCACACTCAAATCTCACACGAACTGCTTGCAAAATTGCCTCGCTAATTTTGCTCTCAATTCTTGCTTAACTTCTGCTTTTGTGAGTACATGTACAATAAGAACAGTCTACAATATATAGGATTAGTAGAAAAGGAATTAACTAGAGTTCTAATGCTACTCTTCCTTGGTGGAAGAGTTCTTGTTAATCTCAACTCCTCAAATCCTTCCTTATCTTTGATTCTGTTCTTACTAAATAAGGAGTCCTTTCTCCTTATCATTTTTCAATCTTTTCGATCAGGAGATGTCTCTTATTTTGCCATATTTCATTTATCTCCTGCATGTGCACCTCACGTGCCTTTGACTCAACTTGTGTCTATGTCTGCCAGTGATGGACCTGGTTCATTTGTCTATCTTCAAAACTATTCAATTTCGTGGGCCAAAAAATTCTCCCTTTTTGATGATGACAAACTCTGTGCGTCCATAAGCTTAGGCCTGTATCCAGCTTAATCCAACATTGAGACATATTAGAGTATTAAGCATTTATCACTAAAGAACCAGGTTCATTAGGTTATAAATATCACATGTTCAGAGTAGCACATAACCATTATTCCCCCTTTTGGCATCATCGAAAAGTTGCAAAAATTATATGAATCCCAGGACTTTAAGAATTACTCATGGCCACTTGGGAAACTACAAGTGCAATCATGGATAGAACTATTTTGAGGGGTTGTGGAAGACGAGGATGGAGTAGTGGGTGGTGGGGTACCAAGATTGTTCCAAGGGTTAGACATTTCGATTTTGGTTGAGGATGGAAGAAAGAATCTGGATTGAAGTTGAAGGCAAAGAGAGAAGGAAGGGTTTCAACGGTTTTCAAAATTGATGGTGGATTTCAGAAGTGATGATTGGGGATATAAAAGGTAAATGTAATTAATACACAACGACAACTTTTAGGTCAATTACAAGTCTAATCACTTCTGCATTTGGTCAGTTTGGAATGACGGTTACTGCACCCGTAGGATCTAGGTGTTTTAATACGGTGGGGATTCTTTAGTTTAGACGGAACTGGTTCAAATTGTTATAGGATAAACTTTGAAAAGATTGAGTTTGGGTAGAGTTCTGCTCATGATTTAATTATTAATATTTCAAGATGTGTAGAGTGGAGAACACATACCTTGCCTTTCAGATGAACCAGCATTGATGAACCAGGTTCATCACTTAAGAATCCTCTTGATGAAGTCTCAATTTTTCAACAATAGAGAAAATTTCAATAGTAACTAGTGAGTCATATCAAAACATGGCAAAAGAGTATACTATTTACAACATGAGACTGAGTAACAATTAATCTGATTATTTACACAAGTTTCAGATTTTCTAGCCAAATTATTTTTTTATTTTATTTTCGTTTTGTTTTTCATGTACATTCTGAACTGGTTCAATTAGGTGATCTTAATCATCCCTAACTCTAACCTGTTCCTTTCAAAATGCTCTCTACTCAGGGCTTTTGTAAAGATGTCAGCAATCTGTTTATCAATAGCACAAAATTCAATAGAGATCAATCCCTTCTCATAATTGTCCCATAAAAATGATGTCTAACATCTATGTTCTTTGTTCTTTTATGATGAACAGGGTTCTTTGTCATACTGATAGCACTAGTGTTATCACAAAAGATATGGATACATCCAACATCAATTCCAAAATCCATCAGTTGTTGTTTAATCCACAATAGTTGAGCACAACATGAGGCTGCATCCACATACTCAGCCTCAGCAGTAGATAGAGCCACAAAATTCTGCTTTTTAGTGGCCCAAGACACAAGGCATGAGCCCAGAAAGTGTGTCATACATGAGGTGCTCTCTTTATCCACTAGAAAATTTGCATAATCAGCATCAACACATCCCACAAGATTAAAGTTACTACCTTTTGGATACCAAAGATCGAGATCAGTAGTTCCTTTTAGGTATCTCAAGATTCTCTTTATAGCAGTTAAGTGGGATTCCTTTGGATTAGCCTGAAATCTTGCACAAAGTCCTACACTGAAAACAATATCAAGTCTACTAGCAGTGAGATACAACAATGAACCAATCATTCCCCTATACAACTTTTGATCAACAGATGAACCGGGTTCATCTACATCCAACTTTGTGGCTATTGCAATAGGAGTGTCAATTTATTTGGAATCTTCCATTTTAAACCTTTAAGCTACTCTTTTACATATTTTTGTTGATGAATCATAGTTCCATTTGAATTTTGTTTAATTTTTAAGCCTAAAAAGAAATTAAGCTCACCTATCATGCTCATTTCAAATTCACTCCCCATTAGTTTAGCAAATTCTTTACTTAGCTTATCAGTAGTTTCTCCAGAGATTATGTCATCTACATATATCTGAACTACCAAGAGATCTTTACCTTTTTATTTCAAGAATAAAGTACTATCAATTTTACCTCTCTTGTAGTCATGCTCAAGCAAGAGTTTTGATAATCTTTCATACCATTCTCGAGGAGCTTGCTTGAGTCCATACAGTGCTTTGTCAAGTTTGTACACATGATCAAGATTCTCCTTGTTCTCAAACCCCGGAGGTTTCTTGGCAAACACTTCTTCCTTTAGATAGCCATTTAAGAAGGCACTCTTGACATCCATTTGGTGAAGGGTGAGTTCCATGTAAGTAGCAAAGGCTGTGAAGATTCTTATTGCTTCCAGCCTTGCCACTGAAGCAAAAGTTTCATCATAGTCTATGCCTTCCTCCTGACTATATCCTTGAACCACCAATCTTGCCTTGTTCCTAGTAACTATTCCATCTTCATCAAGTTTGTTTATGAAGACCCACTTAGTGCCAATTACTGATCTATCCAAGGGTCTTGGTACCAGATGCCAAACTTGAGTCCTTTCAAATTGGTTGAGTTCATTTTGCATTGCATTTACCCAGTCTGCATCCTTCAAAGCCTCAGCAATATTTTTAGGTTCAATAAGAGATAATAAAGCATCAAAAGCACAAAGATTCTTTAAAGAAGATCTGGTTTTGATTCCAGAGGTTGGATCGGTGATAATGTTTTCAATAAGGTGAGAACATTCATATTTGTAAGATTTCACAATCAACTGGTTACTCCTTGATGTTCCTTCAATGCTTTATTGTTGTGGAACAGGTTCCAACGAAGTTTGGGAATTATTTTGATTTATTCCCCCTGTCATGTTTCCCGGAATGGATGAACCTGTTCCTTCCTCCAGTGTTGCTTCAGTCTGAGCTGTGGTTTCATTTCTTACTAGCCCGATTTCATCATCATCTTGTTCCTGTCTCTCAGAAAGAATGTTAGTTTCATCAAAGACCACATGTACACTTTCTTCAACACACATAGTTCTTTTGTTATAAACTTTATAAGCTTTACTATTTGAAGAATATCCCAAGAATACCCCCTCATCATTTCTGGGATCGAACTTACCCAGGGAGTCTTTACCATTGTTGTGCACAAAGCACTTGCAACCAAAAGCCCTAAGGTGGGATATGTTTAGATTTCTCCCTTTGAGTAACTCATAGAGAGTCTTGTCTACAAGAGGTCTAGTCATGTACCTATTTATTATGTAGCATGCAGTATTAATAGCTTCTGCTCAGAAGCTATGGGGTAGTTTGCTAGAAAGAAGCATAGTCCTAGCCATATCTTCAAGTGTCCTATTCTTTTTTTCGACTACTCCATTTTGTTGTGGAGTTCTAGGAGCAGAAAAATTATGATCTATGTCATGCTCACCACAAAATTCAGCAAATTTAGCATTTTCAAATTCAGTGTCATGATCAAACCTAATTGATGCAAGTTGATTTCCTAATTGTTTCTGAGTTTTTCTAACAAAAGAAGTGAACATGTCAAATGCTTCATCTTTAGATGTTAGAAACAATGTACAAGTAAATCTAGAATAATCATCAGCAAGCACTATCACATATATCTTACCACCTCTGCTTAATGTTCTCATTGGACCACAAAGATCTATATGAACCATTTTCATCGTTCTGGTTGTACTTACCACTTTCTTGCTTTTAAAAGAGGATCTTACCTGCTTCCCCCTTGCACAAGCCTCACAAACTTTGTCTTTCTTGAACTTAATGTTAGGCAGTCCTATCAGTAAGTCCTTTGAGACTAATTTGTTGAGTTGACTTAGACTTGCATGTCCAAGTCTCTTATGCCAAAGGAGGGGATTACTGTCCAACACACTTAAGCATGTTATTTCATTTTCTGAAAGTGTGGACAAATATATGATGTATATATTGTTCACTCTTTTTCCCTGCAAAACAATCTTGTCAGTTGTAAGATTTATCACAAAACATTTTGTAGAGGTGACTGCTACCAAGTTACCTCTGTCACAAAGTTGTGACACACTAATTAGACTATATTTCAAGCTGTCTATCAAGTAGACATTGTCAATGGAATGAGTGTCATTCTTACCTACCTTACCAACCCCAATGATTTCACCTTTCTTTCCATTTACAAAGGAGACATTTCCTCTTTTGAGGTCCTCAAGTGAAAGGAATTGGTCCTTGTTGCCAGTCATGTTCTTTGAGCAGCCACTATCCATGTACCATATTTGGCTGCTCCCCTTCCCTTGAACCTACAAAAGGAAATCAGGGGTTAGTCTTAGGAACCCAAACTAGTTTGGGTCCCTTTCTATAAGCAAAAAGATGAATTAAATTCTTTTTAGCCCAATTTGGTAACCAATTCTTCCCTTGAATAAAACTTTTGTTCTTTTGACTGGCCTTTTCTTTTGCATTACATTAACTTTTGTAGTGACCAGTCTTACCACAGTGGGTACAAAATTTGTTCTCAGGAAGAGTGAGGTACTTGCTTTTAAGATCCCATTTAGGCAGCTGATTCCCAAAGCCAAGTCCTCTCATATTGCTAACATGATGTTTCTTTAGCCATGTCAAAGCATCGGAGGATCTGTTCCATTTACAATTTCTGTCTAGTTCATGCTTGACCTTGCCTAGTTCCCCCTTTAACACTTCTTCCTATACAACTCATCTTTTAGTTTACCTACATTTTCTTCTAAGGTGAGTTGAGAGTTGTCAGTTGTCTTCTTATTGGTTCCTAGTTTCAGTTTTAAGTTTTTAGATTTAAACTCTAGGACATTTGTTTCAAATGTATGAACCTGGTTCTTCATAGTAGTATTTTCACTCGCAGTCTCACTGTCACGACCCCAAAACCACCCTGGCCGTGATGGATCCTATCGCGATACTAGTCTAGCCAATTCATTACTTATAGCATAAATAAACCTTTCATTCAATCATTTCTATTATGATATTTCATAAAAATTTCTGTTTAAGAATTTCAAAACAAACAAGGATATACTAAACATTAAATACAACCCAAAATTCTAGAGTCACTAGTCATGAGCATCTAAAGAAAATACAAGTCCGGTACTATTTCCTTAATACAAGATAAGTCTGAGAATGTAAATACTAAACAAATAGGAAGGAGAAGAGCAAGGATGTGGACGTCGTGCAGCTACCTTGCAAATCGCCGATATACTCCAAAAGGGAAAGATCAACTCTCACTCAGCCCTGGCACCTGAATATGCACACATGGTGCATGGAGTAATGTGAGTACGGCAACTTAGTAAGTAATAAAAGTAAATAAGTCCTGAGCAGTAAGAAACACATAAATACACGTCATAAATTCACAGTAAGTACAACCTTTCTTTCCCAACAGTATATATGTCAAATTATCACGCTTAAAAGCCGATTTCAGTAAAAATCATTTGAGAATATTTTTCCAACAGATTCAATAGAAATTCAAGAAGTTTAGAGTAAAAGTGATAAAAATCATAAATAGCCTCACGGGCAAAAACATGTATCATAAACCGCCCCCCCCGGGCATAACATCTCTCAGAATCAACCTTGGGCATACCTCACGATCACTTATAATCAGCCCCTCGGGCGACCTCACAGCCACTCATGCCTCCCAAGCACTCGACACTCGCACTCAGTAGGTACTTGCACTCATTGGGGGTGTACAGACTCCGGAGGGGCTCCTACATCCCAAGCGCTATAACAAGCCATCTCGTGGTATAATCAATCAGGCCCTCGGCCTATCATATATCATAAATCAGTACAACATGCTGCGACGCGCAACCCAATCCCATGATATCCTCACAACATAGTCCCTTGGCCTCACTCAGTCAGAAACCTCTCGAGCCACTCGGGGTATCAATAAAACAGGTTGCTCAGCCCAAAAAATATCATTTATACAACAAAACAGGGTAATAAGGCTGAGTTATGAAATCAGTAAAACACGGCATAAATGAGTGCAAATCTTAAAACATATCAGTGAGGAAATAGTAATAAAAAGCCCTTAAGGGGCCAAACAGTTTGGCACGAGGCCCAATTATGGCATTCAACCCAAAACATAGTAATAGTTTTTTCTAAAACAAAAAATATCATATAGTTTCCAGTCAAATACGCAACTTAATAGTTGCTACGGGACGGACCAAGTCACAATCCCCAATGGTGTACGCCACACGCTCGTCAACTAACATGTGCGCCACTTCAAAATAGTGATGCAATGTGAAATCCGGGGTTTCATCCTCAGGACAAGATTTACAATAATTACTTACCTCAAGCCGGATGAAAATCTACTCCGCGATGCCCTTGTCGCTCGACTCGGCCTCAAACCGCCCCGAATCTATTCAAAATCAGATTCATACCATCAATATACACTAAAGAAGCAAAGCCCACACGAAAATAATCAAATTACATAAAAAATCTCGAAATTGGCCAAACTCACCTCCGCGGCCCACGTCTTGGAATTCAATAAAAATTGCAAAACCAGAATCCTTATCCTCTCAGAGTCCATACATACCAAATTCATCAAAATCTAACCTAGTTTGCCCCCTCAATCACCCAATTCTTAGTCTCAAGTTTCAAGCCCTAATCCCCCAAATTTAACCTTATATCCCACAAATTTCATGCTCAATCAGTTAAATACCACCATAAAATCGAGTTTTAGGTTCAAGAAAGTTACCTCCACGAAAATCCCCTTGAATCCCTCTTCAAATTTCTCCCAAAAGCTCCAAACCCGTATAAAAAATGATGAACAATGGCTAAAATTCGCGAAGGCAAGAATTTATATGTTCTGCTTAGGGGTTCCGCATCTGCGGTCCAAATACCGCATCTTCGGTCGCCGCATCTGTGACCAAACGTCCGCATCTGCGGACTTCACTTAAAGGCTCCCCTTCCGCACCTGCAATCGATCCACCGCACCTGCGGGCTCGTAGGTGCGACACCCCATCCGCATCTGTGATAGACCCCAGGCCTGCCTAACTCCGCACCTGCGATGGCCGCACCTGCGATGGCCGCACCTGCGACCACTATTCCGCAGGTGCGGAAAACCAGAACGGCAGCACACCAGCATAATTTCTAAATTTCTAACTCTCCGACGACCATCCGAAATTATTCCGACCCCCTCAGGGCCTCAGCCAATTATACCAACACCTCATATAACATTACTCGAACTTAGTCGAACCCTAGGAACACCCAAAACAACATCAAAACACCAAATTAACTCGAAATTCAAGCCTAAGGATTTCTAAACTTCCAAAATTCGTCAATGATGCTGAAACCAACCAAACCACGTCCGAATGACCTGGAAATATTCACACACATAAAAAATGACACTACAAACCTATTCTAACTTCCAGAATTCCATTCCGACCCCGATAGATAATTTTCCACTACCGATCGGGAAACGCCAAAAATCCAATTTTGCCAATTCAAGCCTAATTCTATCACGAGCCTTCGAATAATATTCCGAACACACTCCTAAGTCCCAAATCATCTAACAAAGCTATCCGAACCATAAAAACTAAATTCCGAGGTCATTTACCTATAAGTCAACTTCTGATTGACTTTTCCAACTAATTAACCAACTTAAGAGACTAAGTGCTCATTTCTCTCCACGACCACTCCGAACCCGAACCAATCAACCTAACACAACATATGGGGAAAACGGGCTAAGACTCTCGGAACGACCGACCGGGTCGTTACACTCACTTACTTAGAGTTCCAGATTCTTACATTTTGCTTTTAAAATCACACAGTCCTTAGATAGATGTTCCTTTTCCTTATTTATTACCTCAGATTCATCAATAAAATCTAGTAGTAATTCAGAGAGTTTTTCTTTAGACAAAAACTTATTCTTGTCTTTGAGATGAATTATACTTACCTCAGTATTCCTCATGAGATTCCTCATATGATTCGCTAATTGCCATAAGTGATTCTTCATCTCCATATCCATCATCTATTCCTCATCTAAACTTTCTCCCCAAGAAGCAACCATAGCCTTTGTTGATCCTTTGTTCTTCTTGGGATGAACATGTCCTTCTTCTAGTTCCTTCGTTCAGATCTTTCCTTCTTCCATTCAATTTCCCATTGAGGGTAGTTATTGATGTGATGATAAGTCTTCCCACACTTGTAGCAGCCCTCATTAGTAATTTTTTTAGCTATCCTTGTCTTGTTGTAATTTCCACCTCTTGAAGAACCTTTTCCTCTCATAAGATATTTCTTGAAGTCCTTGGTGATCATAGCCATTTCATCTTCCTCCAGATCAGCTCCTTCAGTGATTCTGAGTGCTAGACTCCATTCCTTCTTGGGTGCATCCATCTTCATGGTATGCCTTCTAAGTTCATAAGCAGTGAGATTTCCAATCAACTCATCCAGTTTAAGGTTTGCAATGTTCTTGGATTCCTGAATTGCAGTGATCTTACTTTCCCAAGAAACTGGCAGAATCTTTGTCAGAATCTTTTCAACTTTGTCTTCTTCAAGAAGAGTCCTTCCAATAGATTTCAGTTCATTGGTCAGTGTAGTGAACCTTGTATACATCTCTTGAATGGTCTCTCCTTCCTTCATAGAAAAATTCTCATATTGAGAATATAGTAGAGTACCTCAGGACCTCTTCACTTGAGCAGTTCCTTCATGAGCCACTTGCAAAGTGTCCCAAATTTCTTTAGCAGTGGTACAACTTTTAATTCTGTTGCATTCGTTTGGACCAAGTCCACACACAAGCCACTTCTTTGCCTTAGCATTCTCTTCCCACTTTCTTAGATCCTCAGCAGTGCAGTCAGCTCTTGTCTTTGGCACATCTACTCCTTCAGCGTTCTTCTTCATGGAGACCAAGGGACCATCAATAACAATGTCCTATAGCTCGTAGTCTTCTCCAATTATATGGTCTCTCATTTTGTTCTTCCTCCAGAAGTAGTACTGACCATTGAAGAGTGGAGGCCTAGCAGTTGATTGTCGTTCCCAATTCCCAGGTGGTTCATTCATCTTGATCTTCTCCTAAGGTGTTAGACTCTTTAAGTATAATCTGCTCTAATATCAATTGATGTTTTATACATCAATACCACACAAGAGGGGGGAGGGGGGGGGGGGGGNTCGATGCCTTAGTTATCTTGTTCGTTTTTAGTTGTTAATGAGTTTTATTTAGTCCAAACATAGGCTTGTCTAGCGGGTTCACCATTAGTCGCAGTCATGGCCCGAAGGTGGGATTTCGGGTCGTGACACCTAGCAGTTGATTGTCCTTCCCAGTTCCTAGGTGGTGCATTCATTTTGATATTTTCCTAAGGTGTTAGCCTCTTCAAGGATAACCTGCTCTGATACCAATTGATGTTCCAAACGTCAATACCACACGAGAGGGGGGAGGGGGGGGGGTGATTTGTGTGGTGTCCGATTTTCGCGTGCACTTGTTATAGAAGGACCAGGTTCTTCTATGTGTTCCAACTCCTACTGTTTGCGGAATAATAAATACAGAAATTAAAGAACACAGAGATTTTTACGAGGAAAACACTTGGCTCAAAAGGTGAAAAAACCACGACCTACTTTCCAGTAGGATTTTCCCAAAACTCTGTACTAAATCAATGAGCCAAAACAACATTTAAAAAAACTCTTTTGTAAACCTAGGATTACCTCTAATCCCTTGTAGCAAACTAGCCCCTAGCTATTTGTGATAAACTCCATGTTAGTTATAACTTGAAAAACAAAGTACCTATTACAGACGCTTCTAGATAAAGCTGAAAAGGTACAAGTTAAAACCACCTACTACAAATAAACTAGACTAAAAGACAACAGTTGGAACCGGTTCTTCTAGATGTTTCAAGTAGCTTCAGATTCGCACACTCAAATTTCACACGAACTGTTTGAAAAATTGCCTCGCTAATTTTGCTCTCAATTCTTGCTTAACTTTTGCTTTTGTGCGTACATGTACAATAAGAACAATCTACAATATATATGATTAGTGGATAAGGAATTAACTATAGTTCTAATGCTACTCTTCCTTGGTGGAAGAGTTCTTGTTAATCTCAACTCCTCAAATCCTTCCTTATCTTTGATTCTGTTCTTACTAAATAAGGAGTCCTTCTCCTTATCATTTTGCAATCTTTTCGATCAGGGGATATCTTTTTTTCTCTTCATATTTTGTTTATCTCCTGCGTGTGCACCTCACGTGTCTTTGACTCTACTTGTGTCTATGTCTGCCAGTGATGGACCTGGTTCATTTATGAGTTCCTTTGTCTATCTTCAAAACCATTCAATTTCATGGGCCAACAGAATGGAATTGAATCAGTGCCGATGCAGAAATGACATCCATTGGCCTTCATAAGTAGAGATTTAAGTGAAAGGCATCAATAATTATCAGTCTATGGTAAAGAGATAATGGCTATTGTTGCAGCTCTACAAAAATGGTGACTCTACCTTCTTAGAAAGCACTTCACTATCAAGACATACCATCAAAGTTTGAAGTACTTTATGGAGCAAAAGATATCCATAACAAGTCAATAAAAATGATTAGCAAAGTTGATGGGGTATGACTACACTATTACTTACAAGAAGGGGCGGGATAATCTAGTTGCAGATGCTTTATCCAGGACGGTTAACAATGGAGAACAATTAAAAACCATATATGTTGTCACTTCTGATTTTCCAGAAAAGATCAGAACTTCTTATACTAATGATCCACATGCTCAGCAAATTTTTCAGTTGATACAACAAGATCCTTTGTCCAATCCCCTGTATATGTTAGTGGGGTGTTATATCGAAAAGGAAATTTTTTTGTGGTTGCAGATAAGGAGTTAAGAGTGCAGATATTACAAAATTTGTATGCTGGAGAAGTAGGTGATCATTCAGGACTCTCAGCTACTCTACAAAGGGTTAATCAATTTTACTTTTGGAGAAAGTTAAAGGAAGATGTATATCCCCACATTAAGGCATATCAAGTATGCCAGGTCTGCTACAACCATTGCCAATCCTTGAAAAAGTTTGGTAAGACATTAGCATCGACTTCATAGAAGGTCTTCCAAAATCACACAACCAATCCGTGATAATGGTGTTGCTGACAGATTGAGCAAATATGCTCATTTTATTAGCTTTGAAGCACCCAAACACTACTGTTTCAGTGGCTCAAGTAGTCACAGACAATATATATAAGCTGCATGGACTGTCTCAAGCCATCATTAGTGACAGGGTTGTTGTGTTCTTAAGAAAATTCTGGCAGGCTCTTTTTTGATGTTCATGGAGTTCACTTGCACCACTCCACTAATTGCCATCCACAATCTGATGGCCAAACTAAAATGGCAATAAATTCTTAGAAGGGTACCTTTGATGTATATGTTCTGACAAGCTTAAGGATTAGATACATTGGCTGCCGCTTGCAAAATAGTGGTATAATGGCACTTAAAGTGTTGTATGGACAGAAACCTCATATTCACATGCCATATGTTCCCTATCGTTCATTTTTGGAAGAAGTTGATAGGAGTTTACAAGCAAGGGAAAACACCATCAGACTTTTGAAACATCATTTATTTGGTGGCTCAATCGCGAATGAAAGCCTATGCTAATAAGAAGATATCATTTGGGGAATTTGCAGTTGGTGATTTGGTGTATGTGAGGCTCCATCCTTATCGTCATATATCTCTATGGGGACATTCTTATCACAAACTTAGTGCTAAATACTTTGGACTCTTCCTGGTGATTAAGCGGGTGGGATCTGTAGCTTACCAACTTCACTTTCCACCTCATGCTAAAATCCACTCAACATTTCATGTTTCACATCTCAAGAAGCACATTGGCCTGGTCCTGTGGTTCCTGACCTCCAGTGTCACTTTCCTCACATGGCCATATTATCTATGAACCAGAAAAGGACGTAGACTCTTAAGTGATTGACAAGCATAACAGGATTATTACTCAGCGTCTGGTCAAATGGTTCAATTTCCCCTTGAAGATAGCACTTGGGTGGATGCTCATGCTTTCAAACAATAATTTGTTGACTTCGTCCTTGAGGACAAAGACTCTTAGAGGGGGAGGATGTTGTTATATACCAATTAATGGAAGGAGTTACTTTGGACAGTTATTGTAAATAAGTGCATAACAGTACTTTGAAATGGGGAGTTAGTTAGAAGGCTAGCAGTAATATAATGGAAAGGAATTAGATTGTATCGGTTAACGCACTCTCTCTCTCTCTCTCTCTCTCTCTCTCTCTCTCTCTCTCTCCTCTCATTCTCTATCTCAGGTCGCGTTATCTCCTTCTTTCCATTGATTTGTTGAGTGTTCATGAGCTATTCTTCCAATTAGTTACTTAATTCTGCACATTTGTACTTAATTGCATTAATTACATACCACCGTGAACATAGCAATGCGAGAAGGATAGAAAATATCTATTGCAGCTAGACGTCTAAGGTTGCGGCAATGCTCCCCATAGGGAGCAACAATTTTAAAAGGAAATTGGAAAATTAAAAACATGAAAATGGTTTAGCAATAAATTGTAGGAGACATCATGAGTTTTCTTAATTGCTTTTGTGCCATTTATGTCCTTGAGTTCAGATTACTCCTTCTTGAGTTGAATTTCATCTCAGGGTTCATCTTCCAATATCCATGCAATTAAGCACATTTCATCAGTTTTTGGGAACATAATTAAACACTTTTGAACTAAAACAAAAACTAAAAGGCGCTAATAAGTAATCCAAATCCCCACTTATCAGTAGGTCTGAGTAGTTCTAAGCCTGTTTCAACACCTCTAGAGTTGAATCAAAAGCTTACCATAGTAGAGTATGATGCTCATGTAGGAAATATAGGAGATCCAAAATTAGGAGACATCACTGCATATCAAAAGTTGATTGGGAAGCTCTTGTATTAACAATCACACGGCCGGACATTAGCTTTGCAGTGAAAACATTGAGCCAACTCATCTAGAGTCCAAAGAAATCTCATATGGATGCAGTCTTAAGGGTGGTCAAGTATATCAAAGGAGCACCGGGTCTAGGAGTTCTTCTGCACGCAAAGCCAATTGACAGCTTGACTGTGATGCAGATTGGGCAGCCTGCCCTAATACTAGGAGGTCTGTGATAGGATATAATGTCAAATTGGGGAGTTCTCTGATCTCATGGAAGTCTACGAAACAAAAACCAGTCAGTAGGAGCTCAACAAAACAAGAATATAGAAGCATGGTAGCTGTGGCAGCAGCAGTAACTTGATTGTTAGGCCTTCTTGAAGAACTAAGGACATCAATCTCTAAACATGTCCAGTTGTTCTTTGACAACAAGGCAGCTATTCAAATAGCTGGAAATCCCATGTTTCATGAACGCACCAAACACATAGAAATAGATTTCCACTTTGTGCGATAGAAAATCAAATCTGGGTTGCTTGCACCACACCATGTTACCTATGCTCTTCAACTTGCAAACTTACTCACAAAGGGTTTGTTCGTTGCTCAACATCACTTGCTAGTTTCCAATCTTGGAGTGTTGGATGTCTTCCACCCTCCGGATTGAGGGGGAGTATTAGAGTAGGGTCATATTAGTTGTGATAGTTATGTTAGTTAGTCAAGGGTATTTTAGTCCTTTTACCTATTCCACACACATGACTCGTGTGAACTAACTATATATAACTAACACTCTGTATTAACAGAGTTAATTACACACAAATAATGGAAGCTTCTTCCTCCTCTCTCGTTCTCTTCTCTATACTGATTTTTTCTTAATCGCATGCAATCATGTTCTCCACTAGATCTGTACACAAATTCTATGACAAGGCTCCCCGTAGGGAGCAACAGTTTTAATTTGGCAAATTAAAAACATGAAATTGGTTTAGGAATAAATTGCAGGAGACATCATGAGTTTTTTTAATCACTATTCGGATCAAGGATGAAGGGAAAATGTAAGTTATGGGTTCATAGCTTTGGCTGGACTATGTATATGTGTTAAGAAAATTCACTAATTAAATATAAATATTTGATTTTGAACCCATAAAAACTAAGTTGTGTTAAAATATCAAATTGGAACCCACGAAATTCCAATCATAGCCAACATTATATTATATAAACAACCCAGGAACGAATGACATTGATCACTTCCGACTTTCATGGGGCCTCTTTTTATGCCTTTTGGGGAGGTATATGTGAAGGAGGAGAGGAATAAGAAGTAAGAATGAGTTGGTGAAATCTGAACTCAATATATCTAAGTGGTTTAAATTGAATTACAATTATTAGAATGTAACTTTAGTATTTGTCTTTAATCTTTCCAATAACTACAGTATGTTTTAAATGAAAGCAAACGATAACGTGAATATTGATTATGATTTATGAGAGAAGCATTCCGTAAAGTAACTATTCAACAGTAGACCTATTGGTACCCTTTTTCATATTTTACCAAACCAACTAAAAAGACGTATAGCTATGAACTGAGGGAGATATCTTCAGTTTTTTATGCAGGCCTTGAGGGGAGTAGCATATTGATATCTCAAATACTCATCCGAAATATTTGTGTAATTCCAAGTGAACCTACAAAAGAGCGACATAAAACATGACTCTTTGTTTTAAAATTTCATTCCAGGAGACTGCTATTTGGTTAAATTATTTTAAATATGACCTGATTACATGTTTATCCTAAAATACGAGTAACAATAAATTTTGTATTGTGGTCTTAAAGATACGTGATTGGTCCAATACTAACTGATAACCAAGAAAATAAACATATAAATTAAGGAAGTAGGCTGAATCAAACCAGTGTCCGAGCAAGTTTTGACCTCGAGCTATGATGGCCTCGAGGTATACTAATGAGAACAGTGAAGTAAGAACAATAAAGTTAAAAGACAATTCTGATGAGTGACAAGCAAGAAAGTAAGAATGCATATTCCTTTGCCAATGATTGATGCCTTTACAAATGAATGAGCTCCCTTTTATATAATAGGGGAGTCCTAAATAAGATACATTTATATTTTTAGTAAGGAATATAATTGGACAGCTGCCTAACCGCCTAGTACGAATTCGTACAAATCCATTCCGAAATTTACGCCTTGATCTTTGTGCCATTGCGAGACTCTTTCTTTATCCGTTACAAAACCAAAACGGCATTATCTCGAGGCTGGTCATGCTGGCCTCGATATTCATCAGGTACTTCGATCTTCAAGCTTCGACCTCTGCCATCGAGCTCGAGCCCAGCCTATTTCGGTCTTATTATTGAAACAGTTCCTCGAGTCCACTAAATCGGGCATACTTGATTTTGACCGTACACAGATAGTCATTTTCAGAATAAAATGATAAGAAACGATTTGAGCCTCAGGTTTACGGAGTCCCTGATGATGATGTCATCCCTGTGACGTGAGCGTTCGAGGTGACTGAAATGTCCCGTTGGTTCGCTTCCCCAAAACATTAAATGCGTGCCAGTAGTGGTTGGCCACTAATGCCGCCGAAACGTCGCTGCTTACCTATAAATACAACGTTCCTCATTCGATTGAGGACTTTACTTCCCCTTTGCAATTTCTCTAATCTCTTCTTCTCTTCATATCTCTCTCCTTCGTTACTTGCTTCCCGCCTCTTTAGTTCCAAAATCATCAAACCCCATCTCTTTCTGCTTCTTTTAACTTGAAGTAATGGCGAAAACTTCAAAAATCGTTCCCCAAAAAGAGAAAACTTCCTCCTGCTCTTCATGTCCGACCTGGCGACAAGGCGCCGACCTTTCATGAGATCGTTCCTGGCGCCTGCACCTTAAAGAAATATTTCAATGTTGAAAATCCTCCCGCGGTTCCTGGTCGATGTGAAGATGCATCGAGGTATATCTGCTCGATAATGGAGAAACACCTCGATGCCATGAAAAAGGATTGTGGTTGGGGGGATGGGGTCGTGGTACAGATCCCCACCCGCGAGGAGAGCATTACCACCTTCGTGGAAGGGTTCCTAAGTGTTTACACTTACCCCTTCACACTGAGTCCCCTCGATCCATTTGTGATCGACTTCTGTAGAAGATACAAAGTCACCCTCGTTCAAATCCATCCCTCTCTCTGGCGAATAGTGATCATGCTTCGCTACTTTTCCAGCAAGGCCGAGGTGCTCGAGTTCACTCTCAGTCATCTTATCCGCTTATATCGGCCTCAGCTTTTCTGAGGGTTTATTAAGCTTCAACGCCGGTCAACCAAGTCGTTCTTCGCTAGTAATGACGAGGATAAAGACCGGGGCTGGATGAGCCGGTTCATTCGAGTGAGGACCAGCGACATCATCCCCGAGGAGAAAATGTCGTTCCCAGAAGAGTGGAACTTCAACTGTAAGTGGAGTTGTTTCCCCAATAATTTTTCGTATTTCGACTATGCATTGTGTGACGCCCTTGGGGATTTCTCCGAAATAAGGCCGGCTCCTCATGGTGAAGGGATCGAGTCCTCGATTCCAAAATCGAAGAAGGATAATAAGAGGAAAATGGTTTCGAAGCCCGAAGACCCTGATAACTAGGGATTTTACCTTATTTTACACTCTTTCTTGCTTAAGTTTTGGATAAAAGTGTACGCAAAATAGTCCCAAAGGCTTACGTGTTGTGCTTGTTGCAGGGTTTAGTCAAAAGGGTGACAACTAGTCAAAAACCTGCTCAAAAAGGAGTGAAACTTGCACAAGTACCAAGAACAAGAACCAGCAAAGTTAAACTAACCAGTGCGGACTGCTGTCCACTTTATGCGGTCCGCACTGAAGAGATTCAGAGAGTGCTTTTCAAGGCCAATCCAACGCGGACCGCGGTTCATTTTATGCTGTGCACGGTAGAGAGATTCAGAGAAGCAATTTTCAAGGCAAGACCAACGCGGACCGCGGTCCATTTTACGCGGTCCGCAATAAGGAGATTCAGAGACCCCATGCCTTGAAGGTTAGGAGACCACCGCAGATCACAGTCCATTTTGCGCGGTCCGCGATGAAGCCACCACGGCCGCGGTGCATTTTATGCGGACGACGAAGGTCAAGTTCAGAGGTCAAGATTTCCAAGCCAAAAGCCTCACCGCGGCCGCTGTCCATCTTGTTCGGTCCGTGGTGACCCCGCAGGGGTATTTTTGTCCAGAAAATTCTGCCAAGTATAAATAGTTTCTTTTCTTCTTTTTAGGTAAAGCTTTTGTACTCTGATATTATCAGGAGCTCGTGAACGGTTTTTCTTCAGCTTTTTGAGTAATTTTAGAAGGGTTTCAACATTGAATCTTTCAATTTAGTTTATAATTCAATTATATGGGTTTTGCTTCATCTATTTCTCTGATTTCTTTAGTTATTATGAGTAGCTAAACCCATTAGCTAGGGTTGTGGCTCAACCCTAGTGTGGGTGTTTGATGAGTCCTTTAAATTAAGGCTTAAATGTTTATGGGTAATTGGTATATGGGCTGATTTATGGGTTTCATGTTAATATTAGTGGTTGCAAACACTAATTGGTGTTTATTTGACTTGGGTTCTTCTTGAGAAAGAGAACTTGAGTCTAGAAAATCAGCCCAACAAGGAATTGGGATGTATTCACTGTATTGGTAAAGAAGAGCTTCACACGTATGATAATTCTTGATGACTCAGCCAGTTACGTGGACCAAGGGAAACTCGACAGCTGGACATGATTCTATAAGGAGGTGCAACGCAAAGAGGCACGACACGATATACCTATGGGGTAACCAGCTACGGGAAACTCAACCTGATTGAGACGAGGAAGAGACACTGTCATAATGAATCCGGACAGAGCTACAGGCAGATTCAAAGATATTCAATTAATGATCCATACGTTACACAACCTTCACGCAACAGTTACGGTTATTCTTTGTAACGTTAAATTAATGTAATAATTAGTCATTAATGAATTATCATTGCAAGAGGTATACGTTATACCGAAGAATTCCCTATATAAGGGAATACAAGTTAACTTGTAAGGATCATCCGAACTACGAACATAATACACTTTACTTTTCTGTGCTTCTTATAATTATATATTTACTTAATTATTCGTAATTATCATTATTACTTGATTATCAGAAACCCGTGTTCATCCTAAAAATAGCTTTAGTCAAGGGATCTAATTCTTTGGTTAAACAAATTGGTTTCCGTTAACGGGAAATCTGATAATCTTTGTTTACTTTTCAAACGATATCCTCTGAACTATGTCTAACTCCAACGACGATAACCAGCAAAGAAATGGGACTCCATCACCCCCTGGATCCCCAAGAGGTTCAAGGGAACAATCCCAAGAAAGATCTAACAACAACAATAACAACGTCAATGATAATGATCAAATGGTAGAACAAGTTCAAGTGAAGCAAATGATTGCAGAGTATGTGAGCCAGGCTCTGCAAGAATTCGCAAGGGGATTACTAGCGGCATCACCTACATCACTGACACCACCTCCCAATAATACCATCACTGTGGAAAATCCCCAATCTGGGTTGGTAAAATCAGCAAGGGAAGACACTCATAATGAATCTCTTGAAGCGAGACCATGTATGACTAATAACTCTGAATTATAAAATTTATTACTAACCTTGCAAAAACAGGCGAAGGAACAAAACGATCGAATCGAGCAAATTCCTGGAGTACCACCTGTTATCAAAGGCATTGATGTTGACAGATATTCTCAACAACCTTGGAAACCAAGCGCAGCACCCTTGCCTATACCCAAGAAGTTCAAAATGCCTGATGTACCCAAGTATGACGGGACAACTGACCCATGCGATCACGCGACTGCTTTTACTACCGGAATGAAAGGCAACGACTTAACAAAACAAGAGATTGAGTCGGTCCTAGTAAAAAAATTGGAGAAACACTTACCAAAGGAGCACTAACCTGATATTCTCTTCTCCCTGAAAACTCTATCGATTGTTTTGCCGAGCTTGCAGATTCTTTTATTAAAGCACACTCCGGTGCACAAAAAGTTGAGAAAAGAATGGAGGACATATTCAAAATAAAACAAGGAGATACGGAACTACTCCGTGAATTTGTAGACAGGTTCCAGTGAGAAAGAATGCTACTACCACGGGTGCCCGATAATTGGGCAGCAATGGCATTCGCGAGCAATCTAAATGACAAAAGCTACGAAGCCAATAGAAGAATCAAGGAAAGCTTGAGAGAATTCCCAGCTACGACATGGAATGATGTTTATAACAGGTACAATACTAAATTTCGGATAGAAGAAGATACCATTGCTCATTCGAAAGATAAAGATCACACCAGATCCAGATGCTCCGAATCAGACAGGAGATCAGGTAAAAACAAGTATGATCCTTATATGGGACCCTCGGGACGTGAAACTCGTCCCAGGTTCGAAAACACTAGGTCAGAATATAAACAGCAAAGCAGAGATGCAGGTTCATCTTCATCTAGATCCAGAAAGGATCGAGATGAACGACCTCGAGGTAATGCACGAATTGGGGTTCACACCTTCAATGTAAGTACCCCTGAACTAGTTTCAATATTAAGAAATATGGGGGATAAAGTTAGATGGCCCAAAGAAATGCGGTCAAACCCAAATAAAAGAAACCCAGATTTCTGGTGTGAATTTTATAATGATCATGGACAGGGGACTGCAGATTGCAGATTTTTGCAAGGTGAATAGAGAAGTTATTGAAGCAGGGCTACCTAACAGAATTGTTTAGTGATAAAGGTAAGCAGGCATACATGAAGAACATGCAGGAACCCCCGAAACCCCCATCTCCAAAAAGAACTGTCAATGTGATACACGGAGGTGAAGAAGTAAACAGAGTGGTTTGCAAAACAACCACGAAGTTCACAATTACACACGGAAAGCGGGTTCGATAAAACCCGGACGCAGGCAATATAACCTTTGATGATGTAGATTTCGGCGGACTAATGCTCCCCCACAATGATGCTCTGGTAATATCCTTGCTCATTCACGACACTAACGTTAAAAGAGTGTTGATTGATCCAGGTAGTTCAGTCAACATCATTTTGTTAAGAGTCGTGGAAGAAATGCTCTTGGGAAATCAGGTGATCTTAAAGGCACGAGCCATATCAGGGTTCGATAACTCTGTGGTTATAACCAAAGGAGAAATTGAACTTTGCACTTATGCCGAGGGAGTAATCAAAAACACCAGATTCCAAGTCATCGATACTGACATGGCTTATAATGTAATCATGGGAAGGCCATGGATCCACGACATGAAAGCAGTACCATCTACATTACATCAGGTAATTAAATTCCCTTCTGAATGGGGAATCCAACAGATTAGGGGTGATCAGCAAACCTCTAGGAATATAAATTATGTGGTACATTATAACAAAAAAGTAAAGACGGAAGAATCAAAAGATAGAGAAATCTCCCAGGCAGAAATTACTGACCAAACAAGTATGGAAGCAATTATTACCCAAACAGGTACGGAAGAAGCTATTGTTCGAATAGGTACGGAAGAAGATAGTCCCGAGAAGATAAACCAAGTTACCACGGAAGATGAAGCAAATCACACGAATGTAGATTCCAGACCGGATGTCATTCAAGAACCAGAAGAAGACGAGCACATCAAAACAACAACGGAAGAGCTCGAAGCTATTCCATTGTTTGAACAAAAACCTGAACAGAAAGTGCATATAGGCACGAGGCTGAGCCCAGTCGAAGAGGTAAGTTAATTAATTATTTAAAGGCTAACGCAGATTGCTTTATGTGGTCCCATTAAGATATGACAGGTATCCCACCAGAAGTGATGACTCATAAAGTAAATGAAGATCCATCCTTCGTACCTGTTAAACAGAAAAAAAAAAAGCAAGGACCGTTCAAGAACCAAGTGATTGACGAAGAGGTACAGAAACTCTTGAAAATTTGTTCAATACGTGAGGTAACGTACCCTAACTAGTTAGCTAACACTGTGGTAGTACCTAAAAATAATGGTAAATGGATAGTATGCGTACATTACACTGATTTAAATAAAGCATGCCCCAAGGATTCATTCCCATTACCACATATAGATCAAATGATTGATGCCACTACAGGTCATGAATTGTTAAGATTTCTAGATGCGTATTCCAGTTACATTCAGATTAAAATGGACCCCTCAGACGAGGAAAAAACTTCCTTTATTACAAACAGGGGGACTTATTGTTACAAAGTCATGCCTTTTGGCTTGAAAAATGCCGGAGCCACGTATCAGAGGTTAGTAACCAAGATGTTCCAAGAACATGTGGGGAAGACGATGGAAGTTTACATCTATGTCATGCTGGTAAAATCAACACATGCAGAAGACCATTTCTAGCACCTCTCTATTACCTTTGAAATTCTACGCAGGTATAATATGAAATTGAATCCAGAAAAATGCACTTTTGGCGTGGAATCATGTAAATTTTTGGGTTTCCTTGTATCAAATAGAGGAATAGAGGTAAATCCTGCTCAAATTAAAGCTATAGAAGAAATACCTGATATACTTACGAACAAAAAAGAAGTTCAAAGACTAACGGGAAGAATTGCAGCCTTAGGAAGATTTATTTTCGAGTCTTTCGAAAAAAGTTTTAAATTCTTTTCAGTTCTCAAAAAGCAAAATTAGTTCGAATGGACTGAAGAGTGTCAACGAGATCTCAAGGATTTAAAGGCTTATCTATCAAAAACCCCGTTGCTATCAAAGCCAAAGGAGGGGGAGAAGTTGTACGTCTACCTTGCCGTCGCAAAAATTGTTGTAAGTGCAGTATTGGTAAGGGAAGATAAAGGTAAACAATCTCCTATTTATTATATAAACAAGACATTACTAGATGCTGAAACTAGATATCCACATCTGGAAAAATTAGCCTTAACTCTAATCACGACATCTAGAAAGTTGAGGCTATATTTTCAATGTCATCCAATCACTGTTGTGACCTCTTATCCGTTGAGAAATATATTGCATAAACAAGAACTATCAGGAAGACTAGCTAAGTGGGCCATAGAATTGAGCGAGCATTACATAATATATCAGCCTAGGACTGCGATAAAGTCTCAAATTTTAGCTGATTTTGTCGCTGATTTTAATAAAAACATTGTCCCTGAAGTGGAAAAAGAGTTACAACTCTTTAACAGGTACTAATCCGGGTCTATGTACCTTATTTATTGATGGTTCTTCCAATATAAAAGGTGCCGGCTTAGGCATAGTCTTAATATCACCCAGGGGTGAAAAGACACGACAAGCTATCAAATGGTATCCTATAACTAACAATGAAGCAGAGTATGAAGCTGTCATTGCAGGGCTAGAACTGGCACGAGAACTCTCAATCGAGCAAATCATAATCAAGAGCGACTCCCAACTGGTAGTAAATTAGATGCAGGGGACTTACTTCGCTCGGGAGACTCGGATGCAACAATATCTTGAAAAGGCACGAGATCTCTGTTTAACCAAAGAATTAGATCTCTTGACCAAAGCTATTTTAAGGATGAACACGAGTTACTGATAATCAAGGAAATGGTACTAAATAAAGAAAAACGAGTAATCGACAATATTGCATAAATATAGAAAAGCAAAGTAGATTGTATTCGAAATTCAGATGCCCTTACAAGTTATCTCCCCTTCCTTTATATAGGAAGTTTCTCAATATAATGTTTGATTCTTGCAATCATCACTCATTAATGACTAATTATTATATTAATGAGGTATTACAAAGGGTAATCGTAATCGCTATGTAAAGGTTACATAACGTCTGGGCTATTTATTGGGGATTCCTGAATTTATCCGTAACTTTGTTTGGATTCATTCTGACCGTGTCTTTTCCTTGTCTTTGATTAGAGCAAGTTCCTCATGGCTGATGAGCTCGAGGGTTTATTGAATCGTGCCTCTTTGTTTCGTACCTCTTCAAAGAATCACATCCAGCTGTCGCTTTTCCTGTGTCCACATAGATGGCTGAGTCGTTAAGAGTCGGCGTACGTGTGAGACTCTTTTTCACCAATACAGATAGTCCCCCCACTTACCATATATTTATTGATTAATATTTGGTAAGTGGATATTCATTTATGGCGGGAATATTTTGCCGCCGCTTTGCCTCGAAACATTGCTTCTTTTTATGAACATAGGCATCGTTTGTCACTTCCATTTAATGCTCATACCACGTGTCCTTCTTGGATTGGTTCTGCATTTACTCGGCACCTTTTAGGGATTTTTGCGGATGCGTCAGTCCCGAAGTGACACCTTTAATTATGATTTTTCATCATTATTTTTTCCATATTTGACGGTTGTCGTCAAGTATAAATACCCTTCTTCCTTTCTTCACTTCCACGAAACATTTTATAACTTGTCTCCTTTATTTGTAAAGAATTTTCCATTGCCTTTGTAAACATGTCTTCATCGAATCAGCCCAAAAGAATAATAGATGTGGAAAAATTAACACCTTCTTCTGCTCCAACTAGGAGTCGGAGGGGCGGTAGATTAAGGAGTTTAGGATCCACTCCTTCTAGAGGTTCTTCTTCCTCTCAGATAATTTCTCCTCCTTCCGCTAGGTCTTTAGTTTCTCCTAGGGCTAGGTTTTCTCGTTCTTCATCCAGAAGTAAAGACGATCATCTTCACGAACCCAAAGTTGATGAAATTATTCCCACGGAATTTGTCTTTACTAGAGAAAACCCAGTTCTTGTAGACCAGTATTCTTCTTTAGACAGTGTTGAGAGGTATCCAACCCTTATTACTGAGGGCCATGTCTCCCTGGTTCGTAGGGAATGTTCTTGGAGTTCTGATTTCCCTGTTTATGTTCCGAACGGTAATCAAAGAATAACGTCTTATAAGACGGGTTATTCTTTTGCTTATACATATCCTTTTACACTAGGGTTTAGACCTCCCATTGACCCAGTCATAATTGAATTCTGTTGTTTCTTCAATATTCGTTTGGGACAAGTTGGTCCGCTTGTGTGGCGAGTGGTCGCGTGTCTTAGGAGTTTAGCTTCTTTAGCCTCGGTTCCTTTTACTTTCAACCATCTTATTCATCTTTACTCTCCTGTCCTATTTTGTCAAGGGGTTTTTACTCTGGCTGCTCGAAGTAAGAGAGTGTTGGTAACCCCTGATGACAACAAGGACAGATGTTGGTACCTCCGGTATGTCGTTGTTCCCACTGCTGGTTTCGTGGGTGAAAAGAATCTTCCCTTCCCTGAGAAGTGGAATCGTGCACGTAAGTACTTTTTTATTTCACATTTGTTTTTCTTTTATTTGACTTGAGATGTTTCACTAACATCGTATCTATTTCTTCTTCTTTTTTCCCTTCTTTTTAGCAATCATGGGTACTGTTGAGAATGTCTCCGGTACCCGTGACTGGGTAGAAAAATTATTGTCTGTCGCTCCATTAGAAGAAAGATGTTGGAAGTACTTCGCTGGGAAGTACGTTTGGCATGTAAAGACCCACAGTAAGTGAATTGTTTTTTACTTCTTTTCTTACTCGAGCCTTCCTATATTCTCGCTTAATCTTCTCCTTTTTGATAGGGTTTTCTGCCCCTGGGGTGTCTACTTCGTCTGTTCCAAAGATGTCTCTGGCCTAGGCTCAAGAGATTATCGTTAGTTTGTCTTCCTCGAAGAGGAAGGTTGGTGAGTCCCGTTCTGAAGAGGAAGAAGAAAAGGAGGGTGCTTTGGTGCATAGGTCACGGAGAAGGCGAGTGGTTTTGGACGATGAGTCTACACCCATAACTTTGCCTCCCGTGTCTGCAGTTAGACCCTCAACCTCTGAAAATATTTCACAGTCCCCTGTTCATGGTTCTGTTGAGTACTTGTTCCATGAAGGTTTTGATCTTGCTTCTGATGATGTTCCTTTAGCTACCGTTTTTCCCGACTCTTTAAGAGAAGATGTTTCATTAGATACTCATGTTTCTTCCGCTCCTTTAGCTATTACGGTTTTTGCCGTATCTTTACCTGCAGTTTCCTCAATTCTTCAATCTTCCGTGCCTGCTATTTTGCCCGTGACTTCTTCAGTTACCCAACCCTCCGTGCCTACTGCTGTCCCATCGTGCCTACTTCCGTGCCTTCCATTATGGAAGTAGAGTCTTCCAGCAGGGAGATGCGGAGGGCGATGATAGAGGTTCCAGCTGAGGGAAGTCTTTTCAAAAAAACGGGCGAGCCTGAGGTATGGCTCAAACCTTTGATAGGCCCCACGGAGAAAATTAAGCTAGCCAACCACACAGCTTTTACATGGGCTAATGAAGTGGTGCATACCTCCTTGAAGGTATGGTGTAATTCATTTTTCTTCCGCATATGAATTTTTCTAAATAGTTTACCATATCTAATTGATTTGTTTCTTGTAGATCAATCTTATTGGTATAAAGCTTATGAAGAGGATCTCGAATTCAGATCAGGAGACAAGAGAATTACAGGCTGATTTTGGTAATCTAAAGGCACAATATGATAGATTAAGAATTGATATGGACGCCTTAGAGGAAGAGATGAATACCTTGAAAAGACAACTGAGGATTACGACAACGGAACTGGCGGTGGAGAAGGCTTCTTCAAACCAGGCTGATAAGGACAAGTGTATCCTGGAATCCTCATTTGCTGAACAACTATCTCAAGCCTCGGAGGAGATCAGGGACTTGAAGGATTTATAAGG
The DNA here is from genome assembly GCA_005239495.1 of Nicotiana undulata. NCBI lineage: Eukaryota > Viridiplantae > Streptophyta > Magnoliopsida > Solanales > Solanaceae > Nicotiana > Nicotiana undulata. Next base: position 76,826 of record ML265561.1, read on the forward strand.
GCAGAAGGAGGAATATTCTGGAGAGCTCGTACAATCACTCTCCCGAACCCAAGAAGAACTGCGTAATGCATTAGATAGGGTCCAAATTTTGGAGGAGTCGATCGTACCTTTGAAGGCTGCCCACGAAGCTGCTGAAGCGGAGAAGGATGGTTAAAGGCCGAGCTTCAAGTTTGGGAAAAAGATTATAACGACTTGAAGAAGCGGCTGTTGTTGATGTAAGCTGGGATTATATGGATTCTCGCCTTGATACATTGACAGAAATGAGTCAAGAAGGTTTCGACCTCAGCGCTGCAATAACTAAGACCAAAGAGGCTATGGAGAAGACTCAACAAGGTCTTAATCTTTCTCCATCTGATGGTGAAACTTCTGCCGCTCGTGTTTCTTCGCCCCAAGTTGCTCCCGTTCCTCCTATCAGTGAAGAAGTCATCCCTCCTCCACAAGAAGATTAAAGTATTGGTTATTTTTTTATTTATTGGATTGGTGGTTACCCCCAGCTCCATCGGGAGTAAATTTGGATCTTTAAAGTCCCCAACTGACAACTTAGGGGCACAAAAATGTAATTATTATATGCGGCTAAGTACTAGTTAGTACTTAGTTCTTACTTAGTCGCTCTTTTTGATATGAATGCACATTATGACTTTTTTGTTTCGAGCTTCTGTTTTACTCTTAAGTTTTTTGCATGTCTTGCTTTTTGAGGTTTTTAGTTTTACCTCTAAACTTTCGCATGAAAATGCTAAAATCACTCGAACCTTTTTATAGTAGGCACAGTGCTTGTACAAAATATAAGACTTTGTTTATGATAGGCGTTATTTATGAGATATGGCCCTTTTTGATTGATGTTTAATAAGAAGACGTCTCAACTTCATAGTAATGCAATAGAGTGATAGGAATTTTTCACATGTTTAGAAATGCTTCTAAGGGAAGTTTTTTGTTTGAACTTCCACGACATTTTACATGATTATCGTCTAAGACTCATGTTGCAATTATTTTTACTTAACATATTTGATATACATTGTATTTTGTAACTGTTTTTCATAGGTAACAGCTTTTTCAAGTTAACACAAGGAAGCAACTGTTTTTCATTAGTAACAGTTTTTATAAAAATTGGGGTTTTTACCCGCAATTGTTTTTGTTGGAAACAATTTTCTAATAAGTATGAGGGAAATGTTTTCTTATCCGTAACTGTTTTATTTGATAACAGTTTTATGAACAAATACAAGGATTTTGATCTTTCATCCGTAACTGTTTTATTTGATAACAGTTTTCTATATGAGTACAAAGATTTTGTAAGTGTTTTTAACCATAACAATTTTTGAATGAGTACACTGATGATGATCTTTTACCCCTAACTATTTTTGTTACAACAGTTTTGAATAAGTATAAAGATGTACATTTCTTCCTCGTAGCTAATACTTTGCCTTTTAACCTGACCATGGTTAGAAGGTTTTTGAATTTCAGGCTTTATATTGGAATCTTATGCCGGAGTCTTCAGTTCTTTCAATTTTGCTCGTATTACTTGACTTGCTGGGTAAACGGATCTTTAGGCTAGAGCTTTGACTTTCAATAGTCTTCTTTGCTTCGTCTTAGCCTTCCATATTGTATAGTCCCCCAAGTGTTTGAGCTTTGAAGAATGAAATCTCGAGAACTTGATTATTCCTTCTTTATGGTCCTTTACCTGAAAAGGAAAAACGTGCGGGACTCGAAGGTATATAGTTTTTTAGATGATGACTGCTTAACCCTTTAAAACTTCCATCATAAAGTGTAACCCTAGACTGGGAATTGTGTTATTTTCTCGTGTCTTTGCAGGTCTAATATCATCATCTGGTGATGGTTAGCTTTATGCCTATCATCTAAAAAAGTTAGCAAAATTATAGATGTTCAAAATAAAATCGAACGTGTGATACCTGACCGGGGATACTTCTTTTCCTTAGAAGTAGTACTTCTTCGAGTGGATGGCGTTCCAGCTTGTTGGTAGAACTCTGCCGTCCATGGCTTCCAACTCATAGGCGCCCTTCCCGGCTATGCCTCGGACTTTATAGGGTCCTTCCCAATTTGGACTTAGCCTTCCTGCACCTGCCTCTTTTGTTGATTGAAAGACCTTTTTAAGTACGAAGTCCCCAATCTTGAAGTATCTGAGATGAGCTTTACAGTTGTAGTATCGCTCTATGATTTGCTTTTGAGCTGCCATCTGTATTAGTGCTGCTTTCCTTCGTGGTTCGAGCAGGTCTAGTTTAGTTTTTAGTTCATCATTATTTATTTCTTCCGTAGATGTTATAACGCTTATGTTTGGTTCGCTGATTTCCACGGGTATTAAAGCTTCTGAGCCATAAACAAGTGCTAAGGGTGTTTCTCCCCTAGCCGTTTTTGATGTTGTTCTGTATGCCCATAATACCGCTGGTAATTCATCAGGCCAATTCCCTTTGGCTTTATCTAACCGCTTCTTTATCTTGTTGATGATGATTTTATTCGTTGACTCAGCTTGTCCATTAGCCACGGGATGATATGGCGTCAAGGTAATCCGTTTAATTTGCCAGCTTTCAAAGAATTCTGTGATTTGAGAGCCTATAATTGTGGGCCATTATCACACATATCTTCTTCGGTATCCCTAAACGGCATATTATGTTTCTCCATAAGAAGCTTTTAACTTTCTTTTCCCGCACTTGTTTGAATGCTTCTGCTTCTACCCATTTTGTGAAATAATCGGTAAGTACGAGCAGAAATCGCACATTTCCTTTGGCTGGGGGGGAAGAGGTCCCACTATATCCATTCCCCATTTCATGAAGGGCCATGGTGATATGATTGGATGCAACAGTTCTGCTGGTCTATGCATATTATTGGCGAACCTATGGCACCTATCGCATTTGGATACGAAGTTTTCGGCATCCTCTTCCATCTTAGGCCAATAATACCCGACTCTGATTAGGGTTTTTACCAAGGATCTTGCTCCTGAATGATTTCCACAGTGTTCTTCATGGACTTCTCTTATCACGAACTCCGTTTGACTAGGTCCGAGGCATTTAGCTAGGGTCCCTCCTAACATTTTGCGATATAATGAATTGCGAATGATACAGTATCGTGCAGCTTTGCAGCGAAGTGCTTGGGCTGCTTTCTTGTCTTCAGGTACGGTACCATTCTGCAAAAAATTGAGAATTTTATTTCTCCAATCCCAAGTTAAATTGTTGAAAGTTACCTCGTTTCTGTCTTGGTCGATTGCTGAATGGAAGTGATGGACGACAATTGTGTTGTCTTTATTTGTTACTTCTGTAACTGCTGCGAGATTTGCTAATGCGTCTGCTTCTGCATTTTCCTCTATAGGTATTTGTATTACCTTCCATGTTTTGAACTGTCTTACAAGTTCTCGTGCCTAATCTAGATATTGTTGCATCCGAGCTTCTCAAGCGATGTAAGTCCCCTGCACTTGATTTACCACCAACTGGGAATCACTATTGATTACAATCTGTTCAATTGATAGTTCTCGTGCCAGTTCTAGGCCTGCAATGACAGCTTCGTACTCCACTTCATTGTTAGTTATAGGATAACATTTAATAGCTTGTCGTGTCTTTTCACCCGTGGGTGATATTAAGACTATGCCTAGACCGGCACCTTTTATATTGGAAGAGCCATCCGTAAATAGGGTCCATAGACCTGGATTAACTCTGTTAAAGAGTTTTAACTCTCTTTCTACCTCAGGGGTAATACTGTTGCTAAAGTCAACAACAAAATAAGCTAATATTTGAGACTTAGTTGCTGTTCTAGGCTGATATATTATTTCATGCTCGCTTAATTCTATGGCCCATTTGGCTCACCTTCCTGACAGTTCTTGCTTATGTAAGATATTCCTTAAAGGATATGAAGTCACGACAGTGATTGGATGACATTGAAAATAAGGACGTAATTTTCTGGATGCCATTATTAAAGCCAAAGCTAACTTCTCTAGATGTGGATACCTAGTTTCAGTATCTAGCAAAGTTTTACTTACATAATAGATAGGTGATTGCTCTTTTTCTTCTCTTACCAGTACTGCACTTACAGCAATTTCTGAAACAGCCAGGTAGATGTACAATCTTTACCCTTCTTTTGGCTTTGACAGCAGCGGTGGTTTTGATAGATAAATCTTCAGATTCTTGAGGGCTTGTTGACATTCTTTAGTCCATTCGAACTGATTCTGCTTTTTAAGAACTGAAAAGAATTTAGAACTTTTTTCGGAAGATTTAGAAATAAATCTTCCCAAAGCTGCTATTCTCCCTGTTAGTCTTTGAACTTCTTTTTTATTTATCAAAATATCATGTATTTCTTCTATTGCTTTAATTTGAGCGGGATTAACCTCTATTCCTCTGTTCGATACAAAGAAACCCAAAAATTTACCTGATTGCACTCCAAAAGCGAATTTTTCTGGATTTAACTTCATATTATAGCTGCGTAAAATATCAAAAGTAGTAGAGAGATGCTGGGAAATGGTCTTCCGCTTGTATTGATTTTACCAACATATCATCAATATAAACTTCCATCATTTTTCCTAGATGTTCTTGGAACATTTTAGTCACTAACCTTTGATAGGTGGCTCCAGCATTTTCGAAGCCAAAAGGCATAACATTATAACAGTAAGTCCCCCTGTTCGTAATGAAGGAAGTTTTTTCCTCATCTGAGGGATCTATTTTAATCTGATTATAACCAGAATATGCATCTAAAAAGCTTAATAACTCATGACTTGCAGTGGCATCAATCATTTGATCTATATGTGGCAATGGGAATGAATCTTTGGGGCATGCTTTATTTAAATAAGTATAATCTACACATACCCTCCATTTGCTATTCTTTTTAGGTACCACCACAGTGTTAGCTAACCAGTTAGAGTACTTTACCTCCCGTATTGAACCAATTTTCAAGCATTTTTGAACTTCTTCGTGAATCACTTGGTTCTTGAATGATCCTTGCTTTTTTTTCTTTTTTTCTTTTTCTGTTTAACAGGTACGGAGGATGGATCTTCATTTAATTTGTGAGTCATCACCTCTGGTGGAATACTTGTCATATCTGAATGGGACCATGCAAAACAGTCTGCATTAGCCTTTAAATAGTCAATTAACGTACCTTTTCGATCAGGACTCAGCCTCGTGCCTACATACACTTTCCGTTCAGGTTTTTGTTCAAACAATGGAATAGCTTCGATATTTTCTGTAGTTGTTTTGACGTGTTCGTCTTCTTCCGGTTCATGAATGACATCCGGTCTAGAGTCCACATCTATATGGTTTGGCGCGCATCTTCCATGATGGCTGAATCCTCCTTCACACGGGTGTCTCTTTTCGTACCTGTTTGAATATTTACTTCTTTCGTACCTATTTAGTTAGTAGTTTTTTCCATACCTGATTGGTCAGAGACATTTGTTTGAAAGATTTCTCTATCTTCTAGTTCTTCCGTCCCTTTTTTGTTATAAAGTGCCACGGAATTTATATTTCTGGAGGTCAGTTGATCACCTCTAATTTGTCTGATTCCCCATTCTGAGGGAAATTTGATTAGCTGGTGTAAGGTGGATGGTATAGCTTTCATGTCATGGATCCAAGGCCTTCCCATAATCACATTATAAGCCATGTCAGTATCAATGACTTGGAATTTAGTGTTTTTAACCACTCCCTCAGCGTAAATGCTAAGTTCAATTTCTCCCTTAGTTATCACCGTAGAGTTATCAAACCCTGATATGGCTCGTGCATTTGGGATCACCTGACTTTCCATTAGCATTTCTTCCACGACTCTTAACAAGATGATATTGACTGAACTACCTGGATCAATTAGCACTCTTTTAACATTAGTGTCATGAATGAGTAAGGATATTACCAGGGCATCATTATGGGGAAACATTAGTCCACCAAAATCTGCATCGTCAAAGGTTATTTCATCTTCAGTTGGATCTTCTCAAACCCGCTTTCCGTGGGTAATTGTAACCTTTGATGCTAATTGGAAAACTATTCCGTTTACTTCCTCTCCTCCATGTATCACGTTGATAGTTCGCTTTGGAGAAGGAGGCTTTGGGGGTTCCTGCCTGTTCTTCATATATGTCTGTTTACCTTTATCACTAAACAATTCTGTTAAATAGCCATGTTTCAATAAATGTGCTATTTCACCTTGTAAAAATCTACAATCTGCAGTTATGTGGCAATGATCGTTATGGAATTCACACCAGTGATCTGGGTTCCTTTTATTTGGATTCGATCGCATCTCTTTGGGCCACTTAACCTTGTCCCCCATATTCCTCAATATTGAGACAAGCTCAGTAGTACTTACATTAAAGGTATGATCCCCAATTCGGGTATTACCTCTAGGTCGTTCATCTCGATCTTTTCTGGATCTAGATGAGGATGAGCCTACGTCTCTTCCTGGTGGTCTATAGTTTGACCTAGTGTTTTTGAACATGGGACGAGTATCACGTCCCGAGGGTCCTAATTAAGGATCGCACCTATTTTTACCTGATCTTCTCTCTGTTCAGGGCGTCTGGATCTGGAATGATCTTCATCTCTTGAACGAGCAATGATATCTTCTTCTATTCTGAGTTTAGTACTATACCTGTTATATACATCGTTCCATGTTGTAGCGGGGAATTTGATGTGCCGGAGAATTACGACACATTTAATATCAAATTGCTTAGATTATAGTTTGTTTCAAGAGCATTTACCTTTTATATTTATAGAATTTTGATGTTTTGCAGTGCATGAGGCTCAAACACTCAAGAATATGGAAAAGATAAATAAAAGCTAAAAAATTTGAAGAAAGAGCAGAATGCGATCGCAGATGGCACAAAAAGGACCGCATAGCTGGTATGCAGACCGCAGATGGCCCAGGCGAATCGCAGAACTCCACAGAAAGATTGGGTAAATTCAAGAGCAAAAATGCGATCGACTATGCGATCGCATAATTCATCTGTGAACCGCATACGTGACTGCAGAACGTCCAGTACCTGAAGCCCAGTTCGAGAATGCGAAGCAATTCTGCGGTCGCATATCAAGAATGCGGACCGCAGAACACACAATCCGATTGGGAGCTGGAAACTAGGGTTTAAGAATGCGATTTCCATGTAAAGAATGCGAACCGCATACCTGTTCTGCGACAGGAATGCGGTCGCAGAGCTGCCCTGAAAGGGCATTTTTGTCCGATTTTGACCCCGATTTTTGGCCCACTATAAATAGATTTATTTGGGTTTTGTGGGTCATTCTTGTCTGGTTTTAGAGCTACATTCCCTCATTTGAATATTCTTCACTTTTGGAAGCATTAAAGCAAGGATTCTTGAGTTTTGTAAGTTTTTATGACATTTAATACCATTATCTTTTTGTCATTAAGTATGTGTAGCTAGCCTTAAATACTAAGGTTCTGGACCCTAAATGGGTGTTATGTATTTGGGTATTTAACATTGAATATATGTATAATGGTTGGTTGATATTTATTTACTCTTCATTTTCATTTATTGTTAGTGGTTGCAGACATTAACAAGTGCCATGAATTCTTTCTCAACTTGGAAAAGTGGGTTAGAATTGGTAAGAGTAAATATCAAAGACTCAAGACTTTAAACCTTGTTTAATAGAATCGCTTTGGAATAAGTGGGATTTATTTGGCATTAAGTGATTACTCTTCATTGCAAATCTTTTATATATTTGGGAAAATTATAAAGAGGAACTACTATCCAACTATTGGAAAATATTGGGTAGTGATTTAGAAATCATGTGCATATCTAAAGGACCTTCCATTAGAAATATATCATATTAGTACCCATTAGCATTGCACTTCATTGAAGGGGACACAACCTTGGTTTATTTAATCACATTAATTACAACTTTAATTAATCATCTTTGTTACTATCATAATTAGATTATTACACAATCAACCCCCATATCCCAGTTACATTAACGGAATAGAGATATGATTTGAGTTAAAAATCACACTATCAAAGTAACCTTTTCACGCCTATTCCCTAAGGGATTCGACCCCAACCTTGTTGGGTTATTATATTTGACTTCGACCACTTTACACTATATTAAAGTGTAATTTGAGCGTATCAAATTTTGGCGCCGTTGCGGGGGAATACGGTTTTGAAATTACTAGTTAGTGTGTACTTCACTCTCTATCTTTTTCTATTCTATCACAAGTTGCTTGTTTTGTTGGTGTTCTAGGTCATAATGGCACATGTTTATGATGAAGAGGAAAATTCTTTCGCTGATATCGAGGAATACATTAATGACACAAATGCTATCCTTCTGCCGGTGGTTGGTGCGTCTACATTTAAAGTGGATCGTGGAATGATTCTCATGCTCAAAGCAAAAGGGTTATTCCACAATTCAACAGATGATGACCCAACGCAACACTTGAGGAATTTCTTGGGTGTGTGCGCCATGCACAAACAAACCAATGTGACAGACGATGCTTTGAGGTTGCGGGTATTCAAATATTCATTGGCGGGAGAGGCAAGAAAGTGGCTTTACAACTTACCTCCTCATACCATCACTACATGGCCTGAGCTTGTCCGAGCCTTTTGGCAAAGTGGTTCCCGGATAGCAAGAAGTCGGAACTTAGAGATAAAATCCTTTTCTTCAAGCAAATGCCAGGGGAACACTTACATGAGGCATGGGACCGGTTCAAATTTTACCTTGTGAGATCACCAAGTCATGGGTTCCCAGAACATATTTTGATGGATAAGTTTTACATGGGTTTAGACCCACTTTCCTAGTCAATTGCCAAGAATGCCGCGGATGGGTCCTTCATGGACAAGTCATTTGCTAGGATTACTCAAATTCTAGACAAGATGGCTAAGCACAATCAAGCTTGGCATGCGGAAGATACAAGTGGTGGGATTTCCAATGGTACTCCTTCTCTTTCAAACATGATAAAGGAGAACAACGAGAGAGACCAAGTGATTGCCGGTCTTGCCACGAACATTGATGTATTGACAAAGATGTTCACGGAAAGTCAAACAAAAAAGGTGAATATGGTGGAAGACACACAATCAATGGGGAACCAAGATTTTAAAGAAGCAAATTATGTCCATAACTCTCAAGGTGGTTATCGCCAACAAAGCAATTGGAGGCCAAACCCGCAAGGGCAAGGTCAACAAAATTTGCGAAATGAGCAAAGTGGCCAAGGAACTTGGAACAACAACAACAATAATTATTACAATAGAAGTTCCAATCCTTATGTACCAACGTGAGGGAAATATTCCAACTCTTCACAATACAAGGAGGGGCCATCAAATGAATCCAAAATGGAGGGGATGCTAGAGCGAATTTTGCAAAATCAAGAGAAAAGTGATGTAACAATGAGGAACATGTCTGAGGCTGTGGGTTCACACACCGCTTCGATTCAAAAACTTGAAATGCAAATGAGAGATCTATCAAGAGAAAAAATTCCCAAGCAAAAAGGCACTCTCCCGAGTGACACGGTGGTCAACCCAAAAAGCGGCCCAAGTGGATCGACATCTCATTGCATGGCCATCACAACGAGAAGTGGTAAGGTGATCCAAGATGAGAGTAATCAAGTGATTGATGTTGAAAATGTTGATCAAGGAGTGGATGCACGGAGTGAGTTGCCGGTTGTAGTGGAAATTGAAGAGGCCCCGCAAGAGGTAGAAATCCAAAGAGCAAAGACTGGAGAGGCCTGATATGCTCAAATTACACTTCTAAAATAGTGTAAAGCGGTCGAAGTCAAATATAATAATTCAACAAGGTTGGGGTCGAATCCCACATGGAATAGGTGTGAAAATATCACTATGTTAGTGTGG
>ML265562.1:0-43473 GCA_005239495.1 Nicotiana undulata
TCCACTGGTTGTTCGTTATTGTTACGATTGTTAGCTCTTTCAGGGGATGGTTCTCTCGAAGCCTGTGGAGTTCCTCAAGGAGGAGTTGGAACTGGGGTTCCATTTCTTTGCTGGTTGTTATAGTCATTGTTGTTGACGTTGTTATTGTTGTCGTTGTTGTTGGAATTCGACATGATTTTAAGGATATCAATTGGTAGAGAAAACGATGATTATCAGTTTCCCGGNGGATTCTAGTAATGATGACTCATTAATGACTAATTATTATATTAATGAGGCGTTACAATGGTGAATCGTAACTGTTATTTTAGGAGTTACATAACGTATATGACATTAACTGTTAATCCTCGAATCTGCCCATTATTGTGTCTAGATTCGTCATGACCGTGTCTCTTCTTCTTCTTTAGGTTTCCCGTGGCTGATATACTCGTGGTTGATAAATCAATTCCGTGCCTGTTGAGTTAATCTTGTACCTGCCCGTTGCTTTGTCTAGATTCATTTCAACCGTGTCTCTTTCTCGTGGCTATTATATGAAAGAGTATACTAACCGTATCTCTTTTATCCCGTGCCTCCGTGTATCTTTACCTCCACATGTGCTATTTTCTTTGGTCCACATAGTTGGCTGAGTCATACAAATTCTGGCTACGTGTAAAGTTATTTTTTACCAATACACATACAAGTCAAATATAAACTTTATAATGCGAGAGTAAAGCTTCAAGTTTAACTAAAATACGGATGCTATAATGAAGGGATTGCAAAATAACAAAACAAATTCCAGTGCCAGTTTAGACCATTCGTATATTACTAACTATTGAGGCCAGAAAACTGTGACCTACGATTTCTGGCGAAAGGGTACATGGTAGTTATCTTTTTTCACTTTAATAAAAGTACTTTATCTAAAATTGGGGCACAAAGATCCAACATATTCTATGGAGCCTTTTGTGCTGCTAAGATGTATTTCAGTGCTCTTACTATTGTTTCCTTTGAAAAAAGAAAGAGGCTACAACCTGTTAATTAGAATGATTTGGAACTTAGTAAAACAAAAAATTACTGATTCGACATATAAATCAATTCAGCATAGTACCCATGTATCGAATCAATTCCTTTTAAACGAATTGGTGACTAAAGTCTTACAAATCTTCTGGGGGATAAAAGATGAAAGAGTTATTTTGGATTAAGTAGAGATAAAATTAATAACATGGAATTAATTTGCAGTGTCTAGTAATAATGATTCATGATTCCCTAGGATCAAGAATCTGAGTTTTGCTCCAAATTCTAAGACATGTACTCTCTGCTTCTCTTCGTTTTCACCTTAGAAAAGCACAAAACAGTGGAGCATATTAGCTTCATTTAGGCATATTTCCAGATTACACAACTGAATTTTTTTTTTCTATGTGATATTTTGAGCTTAAATAGAGAGACAATTCAAGGATAAATATATTTATGCGTGCTTACGGTTTTCCATGATTACGACGTAAAGTGAAAATTCTTCTGTCTTCCATTCTTTCAGTCGCATTAGAGGCTTTACTAAGATGTCCATATCTTCCTTTGTCCTTTAAATAGTTTGGCATATTTTAATAAATCTTTTGGAAGAATGTTAGAAGAGCAGTTATCTCTGAATACGGTACTGGATCCTAGTAGTTACCTTAATTCCAAGAACTTATATTGCAATTAATGATTTACTTGGATTTAAGAAACGATTTACTTGAACCTTAAAAGGTTTTATAACACCTTTTATTTTGAGATGAAAAGTGTAACTTACAATTAAGCAGCACATCATGGTGAACGGTATATTTCGAAGTAACAAAATTTGATAGTCTTTATTTATTTAACTTATATATTGTTAATGTAATTTTACCAATTGTACAGGCCATTTATAATTTGCAACGGAAAATTACCGATAAATAACTTTTAAGTGTCCTATAATATAAAAAATTATACGATATCGGTTATATAAAAATTAACTCATTCTTATTAGGGAGGATCCCTTTTCTAGAAACTTGTGTCTTTATATTGATTCATAATAATACCATCTACTTGTCCGTCATGTGTAGCAAAAGATGTTTTCATCAAGTATGTATGACATACTATGCTATATGCGTCTCATCTTTTATGTCCATAACCACCAATCAATCCAATAAATAATGACTACAAAGGCATAATCATGAGTTGCTTAGAACTATATCTTGGGAGGTCTTCTGTTAGTTATCTCCGAGTTCGTTCGAGGCTAAGGTCAACACTGTACTCGATGTTCCTTGAAGGCAGGTTTTCCGAGCTCGTTCCAAGCCTAATCTACTGAGTTGTAGTCGAGTTCGACTTCGACCGTATACAGGTAGTCCCCTCGTTTTCGGAGAGTAGACAACGAGAAACGACATGAACTTCCAATCCCGACTTCGATATTTTGTGACAAAAACAAAACAGTCGAAACGTGTCGTCAGTCAAGTCATAATGGCATTAAATGTCTGTTAGTTGCCGGTCGGCCACTCCCAAATGTGAATAATCGCTGAGAAACTATAAATACCCCCTCATTAGTTCATTCAAACTTTACTTTCAAACCTTTTGCCCTTGTACCTTAGAAATTTCAACACTCCCAAGCATCAATTTTCTGTTTACTCTGAAATCCTTTTATAAGAACTTTTGTTCTTTATCCCAAACCACCAAGCATACTCTTTTAACTTCCTATTTTTCCTTCGTTTTCCAAAGAAATGGCGAAGACTTCAAAATTCGTTCCCTAAAAAGAAAATGTTTCCCTTGCTGCTACTGAGGAACCGACACCAGAACCTCCCCTGAAGATGTTCGTTCCTACAGGGTTCCCGACCAGTGTTAATTTCAAGGTCGAGAAACCCTCCTCGGTACCGAGTCGGTGTGAACCGGTCTCATGATATATATGCTCGGTCACCGATAGTTTCCTCTCCAAGGTCCAGGAAGATTGCGACTGGGTTTATAAGCACGTGGTGGTCCCCACGCCTGACGAAACGATTACTACCCACGTGGAGTTTTTTTTTAATTGTTTACACTTATCCCTTCACGCTGGGCCCCATGGATCTGGTCATCATTGACTTCTGTAAGAGGTACACGGTGACCCTCGGTCAAATTTATCCTTCTTTCTGGAGGATAGTAATTCTCCTCCGCTTCTTCGTAAGCAAGAACGAGTGTGTCCCTTCACCATCGATCATCACATGTGTTTGTATAGTCCTCGACTCTATCGAGAGGGATTAATCAAACTTGCCTGTCGGGCCAGTAAGAACCCATTCTCGAGCATCGACGATGATCGGGACGGGGGCTGTTTTGGCCGATTCGTTCGAGTGAAGACCTCGAATTTAATCCTGGCCGAGGATATGTTATTTCCTGAGAAATGGAACATGACATGTAAGTATAACATTGCTTTAAGATTTCATTCATCGTTTTTACTTATCCGCCCTTCTCATCGATGTTTTGTGGTGGTGCAGCTATTGTTCAGATACCGGATGCAGTTGCTCGACTCAAGAATCGGGTCGAGGGCATCATATCGCAGAAGCCATAGTCCGACCGCGCATAGCGCAAACTTTTCGAAGGGCCGGTGGGAGGCGCGTTCTCATGGTGATATTCCGTTATCGTGTAGACAACACTTAGGTTTCCCCCATTTAGCTGAGCCCTTACTCATTTTCCTTTTCTTTGCAGGTCTTCCCAAGGATATTGCAATGAGGCCTCAATATGGTGGCGATGATTGCCCCTCCGAGTCCCCTGCTTCGAGACAAGGTGAGGAAAAAAAGAGGAAAAGGGCTCCGAGTTCTCCAAACTCGGAGAAGAAAAAATCAAAAGGAGGCTGGTGCGCAAACCCAAGGAAAGCACCAGTGCCTGGGAGATCCCATCGGACTCACTCAATCGACTGAGGGACGAGTTTGAAGAACAAGAAGAAGCTTCTGAACTAATGGCATGTGCGAGAAGCGGAACTAGGGTGGCTGATGAAGAGGCAGCGGCCGAGGCACCCAAATGAGGGGTCCCAAGGGGCGACCGACTCTTTTAACAACTTCTTTGATGGCTTAGATTCTACACCCTCGGAAGACGTCACCGGATTGGGTGACTTACCGGTACCAAATAAGAGACCATCTTCAGAAGCCATCAGGTCTTCTTGAAGACCGAAATTAGTAATCTAGTTCCCACCTCCGAATGTAGATCCTGACCGGAAGCGGTCAATTATTATGTTTATTCCGGTGGATGCCCGGGTTCTCTCTTCCCCCGTGGGAGTTTTCAGTTATCTTTGGTGCCTGGTGACCGAAGAGGATCAAGCCAAGATGGACGATTTGGAAGCGCCCTGCCTGTTCAATGAAGCACAACAAGCGTTAAATCGGGTAACTTTGAATGCCTCCTTATTACGCACTTAGATTAAGTCACAAGCAATCGTAACTTTTTTTCTTTGTGTTTGCAGGACTCGGTGCTTCATCATGAGACTTTTCTCTGATATCAGGAAGAGTTAAAATATCATGAGGCCGAGACTCTAGAGCTTACTAAGAAGAGGGATGCTTACAAGATTCTCAGTGAGAAACTCCAGGCTGAGCTAGAAGCGGCTCGGAAAGAGCATGCCGATCTGGTCGAGCAGGTAAGAAGAGTATTTGAAGTTAGTGATGATGAGTCAGACACAGTGGCTAACGGTTCGAACCCCAGGTTCAAAAGAAACTTGACCAGATCGAGCAGTTCCAGGCAAAGGTGGATACGACATAAGCTGAGGCCGGAGAATGGAAAAGAAACATGGACCACTTGGTCACGAAAAAGAAGATTGCCGGGGCACGATTGGCTTCGGCTGAGTTCAATCTCTGGGCTGCAAAGGAAAAGGCCTTGGTACAAGCCAAAAAAGATCAAGGAGCTCCAGTCTCAGCTGAGTTTGGCAGTCTCCGGTGAAGAAAATCTGGCTAGGGAGCTTGAGGCAACCATATTAGAGGTCGTCGTGGCCAAGGCCGAGGCCGATGAGAGGGTGCCGAGGAGGATCAGGATCAAGTGAGAAATATAGTGGAACATACGAAGTGGCAATCCCGATGGGAGGCCCTCGAGGGAGTTCATGCTCGGGGTTTTGACTAATTGGCTGAGATCGAGAATGCCAAGGTGCTCGAAGCCAAGGCCAGGAAGCTGGACTATCCCGAGGAGGAAGATTCCGAGGGGTATGAAGATTTGGGTGACTCCAAGGGTAGCGGAGAGCCTAAAGGTGATGATCCGGTCCCTGACGAAGACTAGGCCACTTAGGATCTTTTTAGACGTTTTTGTCTTCTGCTTTTTGAGGCCGTTCGGCTTGTAAAGGTTTGTATCCGGGCTAATTGGACCTTGTAAAAAGAACTTTGGATATGTATGTATAAGGCTTTTTCCCTTTCACGGCTTTTGAATTTTTCCTTTTCTTTATTGTTTGTATTCGCAAAGATTGAAATGCCTTAGCATGAAATAATTAGGTTATGTTTAAAGGTTTCAAACAAACCTTGCCTTTAAGATTATTCTATTTTAAGGCATCGTGGGGATTTAGTATTATCGGAAGCTTTTTTCTCAAAGTAGTTTAGATTATAGTTTGTTGAGGGTAGCCTTTAGAACCGGTTATGATATTTTTTGAAGGCCTTATTTTTGTTACGGGTCTTAGATGTCTCTGTGTCGTGTTAATATGGTCGTAGAGTTTTTAGTTTGGGTATCTCCCAGTGGGCTTTTTGTCCCAAGTTATCGAGCTTATCTAAGATAATAGCCCCCGAGTGGGGGTGGTCGTGGCTTTTGAAATTCGAGTGTTGCCTAATAGGTCTTATGCCCTCGAGGTCTGATAGCAAGGATCGTCCGAGTTTATTTTCGGACGGCAGTCCCCGAGTGAGAGTGATCGTTCAAATTCAGATTAAGATGGCCCTTGGGCTCGATACCTTTAGGGTATCGGATGTAGGAAATTCCTTGAGAAATGCAAGAAAAAAAATTTAAAAGGATAAGATGTTTGCAAGGAAGAGACTTCTTTTTATTCTTGTGCTTAATAGTTATACATGTATGCATGCTTTGTGCCTGGGTTTTAGCATTCTATGTGGGCACGATTCATTTGAACGTTTGGCCCTTACAATGAATCCTATTGATCGAGACCTTTCAATCACGCAGTCTCTTTCCATGCTAAAGTCGATATCCGAGGGTAATGCCCTAGTGTTCGGGGTTGATCGAAGTGAGGCCTCGAATGCTGTTGTGATCATCATCACTGGTTCGTAGACGGCCTTCAATTCTAAGTTTGCACGATTTACTTGTTGCCTCGTTAAAAACTTTGCCTCAAAACCCATTTGGGACAAAAGCAGTTCAAGGGAAAAAGAGTGCAATACGGGCTTTCAGGCCTAAAGTTTTGTATTGTCCCTAGTTGGTTACCTATTTAAAATATAAATAAAAGAAAGAACGGGGCCGTACCTTAGTAGTAATATCGCTTTAAGTGAGTTATATTCCATTTGTTCGGTAGCCGCTCGCTGTTCATTGTTCCGAGTTTGTAGGATCCCTTTCTGGTGATCTTGTTAATTTGGTACAATCCTTCACAGTTCAGCCCCAATTTCCCTTTGTTCGGGTTTCGGGTGCTCAATGTGACCTTCCTTAGTATCAAGTCCCCGGTATTGAAGTGTCGAAAGTTGACCCTTCGATTGTAATACCTTTCGATCCGCTATTTTTGGGGGGCCAAGTGGACAAGGGCGGCTTCACGCCTTTCATCTAATATCTCTAGGATCATACTCATGGCCTCGTCGTTCGATTATTTTGTTGCATATCGCAATCTGATACTTGATTCTCTAACTTCGACCGGTATTAGAGCTTCAACGCCATAAACCAAAGAAAACGGAGTGGGCCCCGGTACTGGACTTCAAGGTCGTATGATATGCCCGTAGGACTTTGGGTAGTATTTACTTCCATTTTCCTTTGGCATCAGTTAACCTCTTATTAAGCTTTTGGAGTATGGTTTTGTTGGATTTTGATCTTGTGGTCTTCAAGGAATTTGGTTACTTTGCTTCCGATGAATTGTTTCCCATTGTCGCATACAATCTCTGACGGCATTCTGAATCTGCATATGATGTGATCCCAAATGAAATCAATGACTTCCTTCTCCCTAACCTTCTCTTACGCTTGGTCTTCCACCCATTTAAAAAATAATCAGTCATAAACAGTATAAATTGAGCCTTACCGGGTGCCATGCAACGGGGCCGACGATGTCCATTCCCCACTTCATGAACGACCATGGTGACAAACCGAATGCAGAAGCTCCCCGGGTTGATGAATCATCAGAGTGTGTCTTTGGCATCCATCACATGTTCGAACGAACTCGTCTGCGTCTTTTTCCATGTCGATCCAATAATAACCGGCTATGATTATTTCTCGAACCACCGATTCGGCGCTCGAATGGTTTCCACATGTACCTTCGTGGATTTCCCTCAAAACGTACTCAATATCTCCTGACCCTAGACATATTTCAAGTGGGCCATCGAATGTTCTTCTAAACAGGGTTCCGTATCTGGACAGGCTAAACCGGGCTGCTTTGGATGCAGGGCCCTCGATTCTTTTGTTTCGAGGGCAGTTTACCAGTCCTAAGATATTCTATGTATTTATTCCTCCAGTCCCAAGTTAGGATCGTTGAGTTGATCTCGACATGGCCTTCTTCCACCACCGATCTCATAAGTTGTACGATTTCTCCCAAGTTGAACTCGTCGTCTTCGACCGATGACCCTAAGTTAGCTAGGGCATCGATCTCGTTGTTGTGATCATGAGGTACGTGTTGCAAAGTCCATTCTTTGAATCGATGTAACGTTACTTGTAACTGTCCAAGTATCTTTGCATTCGTTCTTCTCTGACCTCGAATGTTCCATTAACTTGGTTTACCACAAGGTGGGAGTCACACTTGGCTTTGATCACCTCTGCCCCCAAGATTTTGGTTAGTTCAAGGCCTGCAATCATGGCCTCAGATTCGGCCTCAATGTTAGTCAATTCCATAGTCTTAATTGATTGTCTAATTATGTTACCTATTGGTGGCTTCATCTTGATGCCAAGTCCGGAACCTTTTGCGTTTGAGGCACCGTCCGTAAAGAGGGTCCACATTCCCGAGGAAGTCCCTGAGTTAACCAATAACTCTCTTTCGACCTCGGGTATTAGGGTCTGCGTAAAATCGGCCACAAAGTCTTCCAATATTTAAGACGTATTGGCGGTCCGAGGTCGGTACTCAATATCGTACCCACTTATTTCCACAACCCATTTGGCCAACTGTCCAGAGAGCTCGGGCTTATGCATAACGTTCCTCAACGGGTAAGTAGTTACGACACATATGGAGTGACACTGGAAGTATGGTTTTAGCTTCCTAAAGGCGCTTAGCAAAGCGAGCGCTAGTTTTTTTAGGTGAAGGTACCTAGTTTAGGCCTCACTAGGGTCGTGCTAACATAGTAAATTAGAAATTGCGTACCTTACTCTTCTTGGACTAGGACTCCACTTACTGCTATCTCCGAGAACGTCGAGTACAAGTACAGTTGTTCGTCTGTCTTTGGTGTGAGAAGCAGTGGTGGGCTCGATAAATACCGTTTGATTTCCTCCAAATATTGTTGGAATTCCGGGGTCCACGAGAAGTTATTTTTCTTCTTCAATAGCGTGAAGAATCGGTGGCTTTTGTTGTATGACCTCGAAATAAATTGCCCTAAGGCGGCTATGCGCCCGGTTAACCTTTGCAGGGCCTTTACGTTGTCCACGACTGTGATATCTTCTATGGATTTGATCTTATTGGGATTAATCTAGATTCCTCGGTTGGCTACCATTAATCCAAGGAATTTACCCGATCCAACTCCAAACGCACATTTTTCTGGGTTCAGCTTCATATTGTACTGCTTCAGCATGCTGAAGGTTTCCTGCAAATGTTTTAAATGGTCCTCTGCTCGCAGGGACTTAACCAACATGTCGTCAAATGTAAACTTCCATTGATTTTCCTATTTGTTCCTCGAACATCCGATTTACTAGCATTGGTATGTGGCACCGGCATTTATTAATCCAAACAGGATCAGGTTGTAACAATATGTGTCGTATTTAGTGATGAAGGAAGTTTTTCCCTGATCACCCGGGTCTATCTGTATTTGGTTGTAACCGGAATAGGTGTCGAGAAAATTGAGGGCCTCGTGGACGGTCGTGGCATCGATCATACGATCGATGTTGGGAAAATGAAAAGAGCCGATGGGACATGCCTTATTCAAATCTTTCTAATCTACACATATTCTTAGTTTATTCCATTTTTAGGGACTACCACTACGATTGCTAACCAATCCGGGGGTTTAACCTCCCGAATAGACCCTATTTTAAGGAGTTTAGATACCTCATCCATGATGAAATCATGCTTAATCTCGGACTGGGGTCTCCTCTTCTGTTTGACCAGGTGGAACTTTGGGTCCAAGCTTAGCATGTTAGTGGTTATCTCTGGCGGGATCCCTGTCATGTCAAGGTGGGACCAAGTGAAACAATCCTCGTTAGTTATAAGAAATTGAATGAGTTTTTCAGTGTGCTTGGAGCTTAACCCCATGCCCAGGTATACCTTTCAATCAGCAAACGTTCTCTCAATACGACTTGTTCCAGCTCATCGGTCGTTCATTTAGTGGCGTCGGAATCATCGAGGGCTATAAAAGATCTAGGAACTCCGCAATCATAATCCTCGCCTTCATTTCGTTTGTCCGAATCTGTCGAGGATGGTATCAATGATTGCTATTTGGCCCCGTTTTTTACAATCTGGTTCAGATCCTTCGATATTGAGATTGTAGGTGTTGGTATCACCTCCTCGACCGCGAATATTTCCTTGGCAGCCTATTGTTCACGGTAGACTGTTTTGACTCTGCTAGGTGCTGGGAATTTCAGTGCCTAGTGCAGTGTCGAGGGAACCTCCCTCGTGTCCCAGTGGTGTTTACAGATAACGTTATTTCTCCCTTAGTGGTTTCACATGCCATGTTGAATCCATTTAGAACTCGGACTGCAGGCACGATTTGGTCTTGTAGACCGAGCTGTTCCACGACCTTAAATCGATTGATGTTGGCCGAGCTACCTGGATCAATTAACACATGTTTAACCCAAATTTTATTTATGAGTATAGATATTACCTGTGATCATTATGGCGATGTACGATCCCTTCCACATCCTCGTTGCTGAAAGATAAAGTTCTTTCCGGTATGTAGTCTCGAGTTCGTTTCTCCCTAGTGATGGATACTTTGATACGTTTCAACATCAGCCTCTGTGGGATATCGACCTCACCGATGAGACGTGTTGAGGTTTTTCTTGTTATGTTTGTTTGTTAGATTCCCTGTTCCTGAAATGATTTGGCTCGGTCGCTCAAGAATTCTCGAAGGTTCCCATTGTTGAATAGTCGGGCTACTTCCTCTCTCAGTTGTCGATAATCTTCCATTTTGTGACCATGAGTGCCATGATATTTGCACATCTGGTTACGATCCCTTTGGGTTGGATCGTATTATAGAGGTCGAGGACATTTGGTATCTTTGATGCGACCGATAGTTGATACAATGGTGGCAACATCGACACTAAAGTTGTATTCCGATAACCTTAGCGCTTCTTTAGGCCCGATGGACCTGTCGAAGCTGTTTTTGGTCATGAGTCCCCGATTTCTCTAGCCTCGATTATTTCTCCTTTCGTTATCATGGAGTTTCGCCCAGACCCAATGCTTCTCTGATCTCCATTATATGGATGATACCGATCCCTGTTTGGTCACGGTTCACGATCGATGTCTCCCTTGAATCTGTCGAGGGTTTTGATGGCATAAATAGACTCTGAAGGGGCCCCGAGTTGATCATCTTCAACTTTGACTTTCGATTGATACCGGCTATGCACGTCGGCCTGGGTAATGGCCAGCTATTCTATCAGGTTCTGTTTTAGCTGTTGTGAAGCCACCGAGCTTCGAATATTGAGTCCCTGAGTGAAAGCTTGAACAACCCAATCATCAGCGACCGATAGCATATCCATTCGTTTCTTTTGAAACTGGGACACAAGCTCTATGAGCATCTCCTTATCCTTCTGTTTGGCTTTGAAAAGGTCTGATTTCCTGGTCTCGACCTTGATGGCACTAGCGTGTGCTTTCACGAAAGAGTATGAAAGCATAGTTCAAATGAATCAATAGAATTAGGAGGTAAGTTGTGATAACATATCATAATTCCCTTTGACAGGGTCTCCCCAAATATTTTCGGCAGAACAGACTCGATCTTGTCGTCCTCCAAGTCGTTCCCTTGATGGCACATGTATAAGAGGTTACATGCTCATTTGGGTCGATCGTTCCATTATACTTAGGTATTTTGGGCATATGAAATTTCTTGGGGATCGGCTTCGGAGCCGCGCTCGGAGGAAGAGGTTTTTGCACGAACTTCCTAGAAAGCAGTCCTTTCAATATCGGAGGTGCTCTTGGGATTTGGTCTACCCTAGAATTGTAGGTTTCCACCTTTTTGTCGTTAACTTCAATTTTTTTCTCCCCTGATTTTATCCGCTTTGTCAGCTCCTCGAGCATCTTTATAATCTCGTGGTTAGACCCTGATTCATGTTCATTTGACCTTTCTATGACCAGTTCATCCCTGCGAGTGACTTCCCAAGGCGGATCGGGATCAACCCTGCTCGCTGCACGGCTTTGGTTCTGTAACTGAGCTATCATCTCTTGTTGAGCCTGTAGTATTTCGAAGATCACCCGTAGACTGATCCCGTCCCCTTCAACATTTTGTGTGTTTCAAGTTGCCGATCGAGCTCCACTACGAACTTTATTTTCGGGATCGGTAGGCAAGTTTGCATTGATAGCCACATGTGAATTAACATCAATCAGATCTCTGATCGGTATTCCAACGGGATCAGCAGGTGGTACCTCGTTATCGGGCGTTATGTTGTTATATTCACCTTGGTGATCGGACTCGTTGTCAACATGTAAGGATGTTGATTAAGAGTTTGACATTTTGTGTTTTATCCTGGAATCAAAGACACTTCAAAGAGCAAGTGTAAAGTAGTGTGTGTTATGGAGATTTGTATCAAATAACCACTATTATCCTTGGCCCCATGGTGGGCGCCAAACTGTTTAGCCTTAAAATCGGATAACAATTGAATTTGTACGTGGTTTTAAGGATACGTGATTTAACTTGAAGCAAAATGAGAAATCAGATTAAAATTGAAATAAACAATGAAAAAATAAATGCAAACCACACAACCTGAACAATCTTAGCCTTAGAAGGTTAGTCACCCTCAATCCATAAATGCTTTTACCGATGCCGGAACAGAATGACAAGATAATAAGAACTAGAAATAACAATATATTGCCTTGTGATGCATTTTACAATATCTTGAATGAATTATCATACCCCCTTTATATAGTAGAGGAGTCCTACTCTAGGTACATTTCTATAAAAGGTAAAAATCTCTTGATTTGCTGATTGTCGGTTCATTGCCGATACGCGCCGAGATTCCTTATCCAAGCTCGTTCGAGGCTAAGGTCGACACCGGACTCAATGTTCCTCGAAAGTGGGCTTTCCGAGCTCGTTCCAAACCTAATCTACCAAGTTGTAGTCGAGCTTGACTTCGACCGTATACAAAGAGGATTAGGAATGGGAACAATTGTAGCTTATGACATACCCAACACACCGTGAAAGACTTCTTTCATTGTCTAAGATATATTATATTCCTGCATTATGGGTTGATAACCAAAATGGTACTAAGAGACAAGTTCGAAATTTGCCTGAAAGCATGAGCTCCATCTATGAAAATTTAAGATACCTTTATTAAATGCTGGGCTTGAAGAAAGAAACTTTTGGAATTAGTACTAAATGAATGGAGAAATTTTTTTGTCATGTGATGGAATCAAAAATATTAGAGTAGTTTCTAATTCCCTTATAAATAGAGGACCTACCTCCCTCACTTGGTTCCTCGAATCACAAAGAAAACATATATAATATACGTGACGAATACAATAGATTTGAACGATTTTACAATAAATATATTTCAAAAATGGGTCTTTTCTTTAGAGTGTTAGAAATAGTTTCCAGACTATTTGTTATATTTGGTAGTCTATGTATAGAATTTCTCCTTACTATAATGATATTCTTTTGTGCTTTTCCACCCAAATGTTTTAAACCTAAATTAGAAGAGGTTTTCACGTAAAATTATGATATCATTTTTTCCCCTTCTTCCCCTTCTTTTATTTTGATTATTCATGTGGGTGCTTCCCCGAAAGAAGATTATAAGCATTTCCATCAACTATCAAAATACCTTTCATCTCGCAATATTTGTGCAGCAATATTATAAGTAATTATAACACATATTTCTAATCCTTATTACATGATAAAGGGAATAATACAAAGTTATGATAGAAATTATTGAGAAATAAGTGAAGCTTGAGTACATTTTTGACCCAAACGTACAATTAACTTAGCTTTTCTAAGAGATTGAGTTATCTTATGTCTACGTTCTTCCGCAAAGACAGAAATTAAAGGTTCTCTGCAGTACTATACACAACAAAGTTAGAAACTTTAGTCATAAAAATGTTTATGGAAAATGTCCAATCATGAAAGCGAATCTATAAGTGAACCACGCCCTTCGTTCTATCAAAGGCGGAGCCAAAATTTCAAGTTTATGAGTTCGGAATTCTAATCACTAAAAGTTATTGGATTCTAAATTAATTGTTTATACATATCAAATGGGTTTTGTAAGACAAATACAAGGTTCGAATTAAAGTTACCGTGTTCGGCCGAACCCGGTCCCGACACTTTACCTCGCCACTACCTTGTACATTAAAGGAAGCCCTGATTGGGGGACAAATAAAAAGGATATTTAATATGATCTTTGGTGTTGAAAATATAAAAATAGGTTTCGGAAAGAAAGGTTCTTTTACACTATTAAGTTAGCTAGATTACCTGTTATATACGTTGCAGTAACTTATTTTGAATATTTCAAATCTTACTTTTTATGATGGATAACCTGTAGATAATTTTTGATTGATCTCTGATAGTGTAATTTTTTTTTTACACCACTGTACATAGTACTTAAACTTATATAAATATAGTATTAATTACAAGAGGTATCAACAAGCTGGAAATTAGGCAAAAAGCAATGGCTTTGAAGAGATATCAACCCTACTTGGCAATGATATTCATACAGATATTATATGCAGGCATGGCTTTGTTCTCTAAAGCTTCCATCTCCAATGGCATGAATCCTTACGTGTTTGTAGTTTATCGACAAGCATTTGCAACTCTAGCCTTGGCTCCATTCGCGATTTTCCTCGAAAGGTCTTGTCTACTTAGCTATATATATACTCTCTTCAAATTTTCATCTTATATACTTGAATTTTACGCTAATATGTAGTTATGTTCTTTGACTCACAGTAACAAGACAACTTCACTTTCATTCAGCTTACTGGTGAAGATATTCTTTATATCCTTATTTGGGTACGGATTCCTTTCCTTCTTGCATGCTGTGTGAAGCAAATTTTGCAGCATCACAAAGATTATGTAACTCTAAGAGGGAATACAGAACTGATCTGTCAATGGGGTTTAGAACAAGTGTAATCTTATTATATCTATACATTTTAAATAATTGTTTATATTGGATACATAGTTCAATCTAGGGGCGGCAAATGAGGGGTTGGGTTGAAGTTGGGCGGGTCAAGATGGGTTAGGTCAATAAATTGGTCACTGCCCAACCCAGCCCAAAGTGTATTTGGGCTAAGATGGGCTTGGTCAAGATGGGCTATACAATGGTTCATAACCCAACCCGTCCAACTTGACCCATGTTTTAGAACCATGTTCATCTTGCATTAAAAAATCTTTTACCTTAAAATGTGTAAGTTAAAAAATATTTTGCGGGTGGGGGTGGGGTGCGGGATGGGTGGTGCAGGAAAAAGAGAAAACAGAAAATAGAAAATTAAAATTAAAAAAAAAAGTTAAAAAAATCTTTTTTGAGGGGGTTTGCCCTCGTAGGGGTAGGGTGGTGCAGAAGAACAGAAAAAAGAATAAATTGAAAATACAAAAAAAAAAAGTAAAATTCTTTTTTTTGAGGGGTTTGTGCACGGGGTAGGGTGTGTTGGTGGTGCAGAGAAACAAAAGAACAGAAAATTGAAAATACAAAAAAATAAAAAATAAAAAAATAAAAAATTGGGGCAACTCAGTAAATTTCTAGATAAGCTGGGTTGAAATCCTTTTGTTTTGGATAAGTTTCATGAGTAGTATTTGGGCTGCTTAATGGATCAGAATGGGCTATAAAAAATAATGGGTTAACTTGAACTCAGCCCAAATTGACCCATGAACTAAAATATTTTTAGCACAACCCATTAATCTCTGAGCGAGTTAGTTGGGTTTGGGCTCAAATTGCGACCCCTAGTTCAATCATAAAGCACTTAAGACTCTTATTTGGTCGTTTGCTGCCTATACTACTACTCCTTGGTGTGACAAGTTCTGTTGATTTTCAGGATTACTTTGAGCCTGGATCTATGCTATGTGTCAATAAGTTATATATCAGCAAGCTTCGCAGCTGCAGGCACTAACATGATCCCTGTTATCACTTTCATCTTAGCCATATGCTTCAGGTACTTGTCTAAATATTTAAGAGAAAATTTATGTGAAGGTGTCAAATATTAGTAATTAATTATTTATTTTTGATGATTTTAAAGGATGGAGAGCATTTGTTATAAGCAAAGCCATGGAATAGCTAAGATTATTGGTTCAGTTGTGTGTGTTGCTGGAGCTTTAGTATATGCTTTTGTTAATGGACCTCCTCTCTATCCAGAAAACCATAAACAAATTCATTACCTAACTTCAAATGGCACATCCAAAGGGGAATGGATTAAAGGTTCTCTCATCATGCTTTTAGCCAACACAATGTGGTCATTGTGGCTTATTTTGCAGGTACATCCTACGATTGTCCGGACTATTTAACTGTGATAGCGAGTTAGTTATCATGATTCAACATTACTAAATTACTAATTAATATTTATTATAGAACCTATGATCTTATCTGATTGTGTGAATATTTTTTACACTATTAATGCGTAAAATTTAAAATAAGTATGTTAACTCTCACATAGAAAGAAAAAAGGGCGCAAGCTACAAGAGTCACTAGTAATATACATTGTGGCCCCTATACTAAAGGCTCATTGTAAAAGCAATTTTTTATTCTTTAACGATTGTCGCATGCATGTATAGGAGATGGTAAAATTATGCTTCAATTTGTTCAAACAGGGTCCAATTATGAAACAATATCCAGCAAAAATAAGGCTTACAACTCTTCAATGCCTCTTTAGCTGCATTCAATCAGCAATTTGGGCTATTTCAGTAAAGAGGGACATAAGAGCATGGAAATTAGGTTTCAATTTCAATCTTCTCTCTGTAGCTTACTGTGTAAGAATATTTCCATCTCTCAATTCTGATTTTTATTATAAGTTTTCTAACTGAGTTATAATTAATTCTCTACAAAATTGACAGGGTGTGTTGGTCACTGGGCTCTCATATTGGCTAAGAGCTTGGGTAATAGAGATAAAAGGACCAGTTTTTACAGCTATGTTTACTCCATTATCTTTAATAGTAACAGCCGTCTTTTCAACTATCTTTTGGAAAGAGACTCCTCATTTGGGAAGGTTCATACTTTTAATTTTCCTTTTCACTCTAGTTATAAAATAAAATAAAACATTATATTTTCTCATTAAAGTAAAAATTACACTTAATTCACATTTCTAGGAAAAAGACAGCCTAAGATTTTAACTTGACCTCCTATAAGTAGCACTACTTTTTCAAGTGGATTACCTAATGTTTGCCCCTCTGAAAAAATTGGCAGTGTATGTGGAGCAATATTGCTAGTGATGGGACTTTATGGTGTTTTGTGGGGTAAACAAAAAGAAGCAGAGTGTAATAAAAAGACAAGTGATCAATTCAAAGAGGAAATTAGCAGCATATAATGCGCTAAACCAGCAGCAAGGAATGGGTACAAAATGGTTACATTAAGATGATTACAGATATTAAAGATTTCCTTTGTATGGTTTAATGTGAGTGGTTGGATGTAGTTTTGGTATCAAGGTTTTTTTTTTGGGAGGATTGCGTTTTGATAAAAAAAATTAAAATATATTTCTAATCGTCTAATACATACATTGTTAGAAATTAATTATTGGTGAATAATATAATAGATTGAAACGAGATAATCACTTCTATTTACTACTATTCCACTAAACATATATATGCATAATTTTTAAGGAAGAAACTAAAGAAAATGAATCGTATGAAATTAGAACAAAGTGTAAACAAAGAAAAGAGAAAAAGAAAAAGACACACAATTGCTTAAACAAAAAATAGCCGATAAATATGTATAAATCATACACCATATGCATCTATGTATATAACTGTATATAATCAGTGTATAATACATACATATCGGCCAGGAAAATTAAATAGTAAATTTGACTGACTATTTTTGTAAACCAAAAAAATACAATTGATAAAAAATACAGTTGATAAATGAAAAAGTTTTGGAACTCAAAATTTTGAAACCAATTTGATTTCTATTTGGTCCAGGAAACATTTCTTTTCTATCGAACAACCCAATTGTTCGTTAGAATTTTGAAGCACGCTTGTTAGAAATTCTTGTCTCATAGTGATGGCAAGAATTTCAGATCAACTGGTATAATTGGCCGTAAATTCTGGCCATCGCCATAATTGATTTACAAAGTTCCTGGTATTCCTCATTATTTCCTCCGATCTAAAATAAGTGAATTTTTTTGGCATGTAGATTAAGAAATTTACCTTTTAACATTAATTAGTAATAAAATTGATCATATTAATCTTTACTATCTCACATAAACACTCTTAACACATACTCCAACACTATTTACTTCAAGAATAATATAGGGAAAAAAATAATTAATTCATTCTTGAAATCTAGAAAAATCACTTGGACATGAGGTACTATTGGCTACAAATTCTAACCATCACCCTAATTGATTTGCAAAAATCCTAGCATTGTCATAATTAGCCATAAATTCCATCAATCGCCATAATTTATATGTGAAAATCATGGCATATCGTCATAATGGGCAAGAAGTTCGACCATCCATAATTACTGTGCAAAATTTTTACCATCATATTTTTCTTTAAAATTATTCTAAGTCGAAGGTTTACCAGAGATAATCTTTCTGCCTTTTTGAAGGTAGGTGTAACGATTCGACCGGTCGTTTTGAGCATTAGCACTTCGCTCGATAGATTACGGGCATGAGTAGCTCTATATGAATCGTCGGTTTTGATTTTCAAGTTATTCAGAATCGATTCGGAAGAATGAATTTCATTGTTGAAGCTTTAAGTTGAAAGAGTTGACCAAGTTTGACTTTTTGTGAATTTGACCCCGGAACGAAGTTTTGATGGTTCCGTTAGGCCCGGATGGTGATTTTGGACTCAGACGTATGCCCGGACTTGCATTTGGATGTTTCTAGAAAGTTTCGGCACAAGTTGGCAAAATTGAAAATTTGA
Source organism: Nicotiana undulata (assembly GCA_005239495.1). Classification (NCBI taxonomy): domain Eukaryota; kingdom Viridiplantae; phylum Streptophyta; class Magnoliopsida; order Solanales; family Solanaceae; genus Nicotiana; species Nicotiana undulata. The sequence goes on from ML265562.1 coordinate 18,450, forward strand.
AGGATTGAAAAGTACATAAATTTGACCGGAAGTTGACTTTGAGGATATCATATTCGGATTGTGGCTCCGGGAGTTGGTATGGCTTCGTCGTGTCATTTGGGACCTGTGTGCAAAATTTGGGTTCATTTCGGGTTGGTTTGCTATGTTTCAGCACGAGTTATAAATGTTTAAAAGTTCATCAAGTTCGATTTGAGGTGTGATTCATCGTTTCGATGGCGTTATGTGTGTTTTGAGGCCTCAAGTAAGTCCGTGTTATGTTATGGGACTTGTTGGTATATTTTGACGGGGTCTCGAGTGGCTCGAGTGAGTTTTTGACGAGGTTTGGATCATTTTCATTTCATGTTGCACTGCTGAAGATTTCTAGTTTTGGTGTGACCGCACCTGCGGAGTGTTGGCGCAGGCGCGAACCCGCAAAAGCGGCAGCGTCATCGCAGAAGCGAGAAGCGGGCGTGAGGATCGCAGGTGCGGGTGCTTGGACGCACTTGCACAACCGCAGATGTGGTTCAAGTGCGCAAAAGCGTGATCGCAGAAGCGGGTGCGAGGGATTGCTAGGTCAGGCTGTTTTTGCAGAAGCGAAGTTATACTGCAAAAGCGGTGGTCGCAAATGCGACGAATTGTCCGCAAATGCGGAAAGTGCTGGGCAGAGGCTATAAATCGAGGTTTTTGGTTCTTTTATCATATTTTGAGATGTGGGACAAGGATTGAGGCAATGTTTTGGAGAAAATTTCATCACAAGGATTGAGGCAAGTATTCTGCACTTGGTTTTGATCTTATTCCACGAATCTATCTTTATTTTTGGCAATTGGTTGATGAATTGTAAAGAGAAATAGGGGTTTTTGGCCTAAAGTTTCCTAATATGCATTTTTGAGTTTTGAACATCGAATTGGAGTGGATTTGAGTGAAACTAGTATGGTGGGACTCGTAATTGAATGGGTTGTCGGATTTTGTGAGTTTTATTGGTTTCCGAGGCGCGTGCCCGGGGTGTGATTTTTGGCTGGTTTTGGGTTTTGATTAAGGATTCTTTCTTTATTATTTGGAATTATTTCCTTGGGCTTTATTTGATGTATTTGAGTTGCTTTTGGATAGTTTTGAGTCGTTCATAGGTCGCTACGCGCGTAATGGCATCTTTGGAGCATCGCTTGGCTTGCTCGGCATTGTTATTGGTTCTTTCGAGGTAAGTAACTCTTCTAAACTTAGTGTTGAGGGTATGAAACCCCGAAATACGTGTTATGTAATTGGTATTGAGGTGACACACATGCTAGGTGACGGGCGTGTGGGCCTGCACCAAGTGAATTGGGACTCTGTTATTTCCATGGCACTGTATAGTAGTCCTATTTTGTTAATATCCGTATTTTCACCATGCGATAAAGTAAATGAGCTATCAATCTTACTAGATATCATGTTTCGGATTTATGTCGATACTGTTGGGATCCATAGTGGTTGTTTCTTGATGTCATTTCACTAATTTCATTGATATTTCGTACTCAGTCATATTCATGCATTCATATTATATCTCAGTCTCATTTGTTATTTATTGATACATCATATCATTGTTGTCGGGCTAGTTTCATGACATTGTGAGCCCGTGAGTGAGATTGGAGAGATTAATGACTTAGTGAGGTCGAGGGCTTGTTTGTAAGGATATTGATACTATAGCACGTGTGAGTTGTCCGTGCGTATCAAGATATTGATATTATAGCACGTGAATTGTTCATGCAACATGTGAGTTTTCCGTGCGGATTATAGCGCTTGGGCTGTAGAAGCCCCTCCGGAGTTTGTACACCCCTAGTGAGCATGGTTGATTATACTGAGGGATGGATCTTCCCTGGACATGGATCTTGTCCGAAGCATTTATATACCTGGAGATGGATCTTCTCCATGGGGCCGGATTGGCCTTCCTCGGCACTGAGTGACTGATGGTCACTGATGTATATATTCCGGGATGGATCTTCCCTGGACATGGATCTTGTCCGAAGCATTTATATACCTGGAGATGGATCTTCTCCATGGGGCCGGATTGGCCTTCCTCGGCACTGAGTGACTGATGGTCACTGATGTATATATTCCGGGATGGATCTTCCCTGGGCCGTATGGGCCATATACAATACCGAGTAGTTGATCATGATGAGTGAAAATGTGAGACAATGAGATTGAGTACTCTGAGAGAGTGAGTACATGATTCATCTTTGAGATACATGACATTTGCATGCACACATGACATACAAGCATAGAGATGCATTTTCCTCATGCTATACGGTATCACGCCATTCATGACTTTTTACACACATTGATATGTGGGCATAAAGAATCATTTCACACTTGTTATCTGGAAAGAAAATGAAACATCTTATTTATTGTAGAAAGGATATTTGGAAAAATTATAGGTTTCAAACTTAGTCATATTTTTGGCATTTTCGGTAAAAGATTTGGGTTTTCACTGAGATACTTGAAAAGCATGACTATTTTCTGGAACTGTGAACGAGCTGAGAATTTTTACTTCTGAGATACCTCTTTTATACTTGCATTATGTTGTTATTAACTATTGTGGGATATTGGTATTGAACTCGACCTTGTGTTAGCTCGTCACTGCTTTCAACCAAAGGTTAGGTTTGTTACTCACTGAGTACATTTGGTCGGTTGTACTCATACTACATGTCGCGCCCCCTTTTTCCTTGCACGGGTTAGGTACGGAGAGATCAGGTTTATGACATTTTTGGACAACTCCTTAAAGGAGAGGTTTAAGGAAGAGTCGCCACCTAACGATTTTTATGGTGCGTTAGGGCACCTAGAGTAAATAACTCATGAACTAGTTTGCATTACCAGAGATTGGGTAAGGGCTTGAAGTTATCCCAAGGGGAAGGTGTTAGGCACCCCTCAAGATCCACAACTGTGGGTCCCAGCCAAGAAGTTTTGTGAATTTGGACAGACAAACAAGTAAGGCTCAGATAAGAGGGGATTTCACACAAAGCATAATTTATTAAAGGTTTTGAAAACATTACAAAATATTCAAAGAAATTATCCTAGGTTTAAAGTAATACGGATCACATCAATGCAATACCCGATATGTCACATCCTCAATGAGGGGCTACACGTGGTATTAGCGCACCGGTCATCATATCCATATTCTACCCTTCCCGCCCCGTTAAGGTATTTAAAACGCGTGTGTCGTTCACGAAGCTTATTGCGTGCTATTACCCGTCCCATTCTATAAGTCCTGGAGGGTATTTAGGACTACTAATCATACAAGGTGAGTACTAGGCTGAACTCCTAGGTTTTAAAAAAGGATAAAATTCTAAGCGACATGTAAAACAACAAATAAGACCACAAATGTGGGAACACATAAGGGCAAATAATGGATCACAGATCCCTCCACAAGTGAACACGTAAATAGCACATCTCAAACACAATCTAGGTCTCAAAGACAGGATTTAAAATAGAGGTTCTTGAGCTGGAAAACAGTAAGTTTTGATAGTTTTAGTAAAGGATATGTTTTGAAAACTTAGTGGTGAAGCAGGAGATTCAGTTAAGATTGAGTAGTTTAATAGGGTGATTGATTTTAAGAAATGTAGTAGTTTATAGACAGCAGTAGGATTTAGAAGTACACAACGACTTAGAGTTCCTAGTAAAACACAGATGAAAATCATTAAAGCATGATTTTTGAGATAGTATAATGATTCAAAAAGAGAAGTGACTTAAAAAGATACAGTAGCTTAACGTAGAGTATGAGTCAGCAGTTTAAAGAGAACTGTAATAACGGGAGTAGATAAAATTGTTCCAGAAAATACAGTAACTTTAAAGAAATATAGAGCAAGGATTCAAAATAGCATGATTTTGAGCAGAGTGAGGTAACTTTGAAACCCAGTAGTTTAAAACATAACGGAACAGGAATCAGATAAAATTTCAGTAAAGAGGAAATAGATGCATGATTTCAAGATGCTGGGATTTTGAAAAACGGAGGAATTATAGAGCAAAGTAGGATAAACTTTAAAGAGATAAAAACAGGAGTGAAAGAAAACAACAAAGTTTGAGAATTCCAAAAGGGGCTGATTGTTCCTAATACCGGCAAGCAAAACACAATTAGTTGGTTTTAATACGTATTAGGCCTAAAGTTTGCCTAGGCGCCCTATACATTGCCTACTTATTTCAGAGGGGTGTACATGCATATTTAATCCTGATTTTAAGAGGGGTGTATTTACAAAAACGTTTCAAACAGTTAACCACCTTTTTAACGAGATTATTAATTTAGCATACTGATTAGGTGTTCAATAACTGCAATTCAAACAGATAGGAAGTCCTAAATAACAGGATATCTAATGCACATAGGAGTACCTAGAAGACATGATTTCTAGATGCTATGATCATGAAATGCAGTAAGACCTTATAACAATTTTTATTACTTGTTATAATTATTAACTGTGATCATGGCTTGCAAAATGAGAAAAGTAGACATGCTGAAAATAAAGAACCTAAGCAGGATTTCTAATGCATGAAATGTATGTCCTAGACAAGTTATTTATTGTACATGTAAGTAAGAAAACCCTATGAGCATGTTTTCTACCCCTTACTAGACTAAGCATGCATAGTCCCCCATATTCACTATCCAAACCCCAATATCTGTTTACAAGTTATTACAAACCAATAATAATGAATTATAGTAGCAAAAGAAAAATAAGAAGTTATTTCTATAGGGGGCCTTCAATCAGGCCCAATCTTCCAACCTCACTCCTTTCGAGTTTCACAGCCTTACGTGGTCTAGGTGCGGCAAATCTCCCAAGGGCCCTCATTGGATCCCTGGCCAATACCAGCACCCAAACAAATTGCCAAAAGTGAGACAAGTGCAGTGTGGAATCAACCTTGTTTGTCAGAGTTCCATGAGTACTCAGAGGTACTCAAGGCAGTGCTCACACGAAGGGGGTAGGACTTAATTTTTAAGAGTAGTGGGAAGTGCTTGGAGTTTAAAAGAGAATTTTTTTTTGAGTTTGAAAAGAGTAGTCTGAAACATCGGTACTTTGAAAATAACTTTAGAAAAGTAATAAAGGATTTGGTGAGAAAAACAATTTATCAAAGAGAGAAGCAATACAATCACAACCAGTATAGAGAACTCATGAAAGAGCACACACAACATGGGGCAAGAAGTTGAGGACAAATGACTTTGTTATCAGCATTAGATCCAAGTTACAGGTTCTCATAATTATCACATAGTGGTCATATAGTTGTCACACAATTGTCACAAAACATCATAGATTGGCAGAGGCAAGATTGTATAGCATTCAAGTGTTAATAGAAGCAAGTTCATAACTTAGGGAGTTAAACATGAATGAAGGCCTATAACAATAGTCAAGTCAAGGTAAGAAAACATTAACCTATAAACAAATGAGCATGCCAGAGTCACATAATGAACAGGAGGCATATCAGACTAAGAGAAAGAGATGGATAGTAGTATGCAGACACAATTATAGGGAAACACATGGAAGAAGGATGCATATTCAGACTTAACAAAAGGGAAAGACATGATGGGGTTAAGCTAATTACATGGTAGGCAGTAGAACCACAAGATAAAACACATAAAGTAAATAAACAAGAACCGGAGCATATTGTATAGAGATACTGTAAAACTAACTTAGAGACATACCAGTCGAATAGTGATACGCTCTATTTACACCTTAAAAGAATGTAAGCGATCGTTGTCAAATATAGTAACCCAACAAGGTTGGGGTCGAATCCCATAGAGAACAATATGAGGGCGTTTAGGAATGCTAGAGAATTATCACTTATCGTGCAGTGCCAAACAAATATGATTTTGGGTTTTTGATAATTGTTTATAACTAAATGCGAAAATATAAACTAACCTAGAAAGCAATTAAAATGATCGATGGCAACAAGTATCGATGCTTCGGGTATTACACTCGAGTAACGATCCAATGTATTTCACGATTTTACAAATATGAGCGGGTAATGTTAATTAGCCACGGATAACATTTCTTAATTAGCTTTTCCCAAAGACTAACAAGACTTCCTAATTGAATTATCCCTAACCCAATTAGGAGATTAAGCACTTCCGAGTTTGGCTACAAGTAGTTCAATCCTATCCCTAGGTAGAATCTATAAAATGAGGGTTAAATCCTCAAGTTCTTGTTAATTAATCTTTCCCAACCCCAAATAATCTTTTCCAAAACTAATTCGGAGTTAATGGGCGAGTCCTAGGGTTAGCTAATCCCTTTGGAAACATTAAAGAACAAGAATAATTAAAATAACAAACACCCACTTCACAAATATATGAAAATCATTCAATACATAAGCACAACAAGGTATTTAATCCACACTTTAAACATGAATATTCCCATAAACCATATTCAAGTGTTGGAAAAATACTACACACTTAGATATACAATACAAAGCAAGGAAATGAAGAAATAAACACAAATAGGTAAAGAAAACTTCACCACAATGTCGAAATCTACAAATCCAAAGTGTGTGTGCAAACCCACCAATCAATACTTGTTCTTCTCTACTCTAAATATATTTACAAAACTCAAAATATGTCCAAAGATATGCCAAAGATCCCTAAGATGTTGCCAAGGTATGCTTTTTATAGAGGGCCAAATATTCGAGTGAAAAGTGGACAAAAACACCCCCGTCGGGCTGATATGCGATCGCATCCCTGTCGCATATCAGGGATGCGATTCGCATCTTCACTCTTTCCGTCGCACATCAAAACCCTAGGTCCCAGAGGGTCGTCGCATTTGAGAGATGCGGTCCGCATTAGTTATATGCGATCGCATTCGTGCGTCGCATTTACAATGTAGCTTCAGGCATCAGATGGTGATGCGACTCAAATGCGAACCGCATTTGCGATATGCGGTCGCATATCTGACCGCATTTCACTCATTAATCTTGACTCAACTTTCTGTTGCGGTATGCGATCTCTGGGCTCGAAATGCGATTCGCATGTTGCATATGCGATCGCATTCGGCCATTGCTCCCCTCTTTTCTCTTCTTTATTCTCTTTTTGCTCAATTTCACTTCAATTTGACCTTAACCACTTCATGGCATCATTTTCCCGCAAATAGAGCAATTATACACTGATAGTAACCTCAAATACCCATTGAGCAACACAAAATCTACTGAAAAGAGGCTTAAATGAGTGGTAAAATTGCCACTCATCAAATAGTAAGGAATAAAAAAATGCAAAGAGATAGAGCAGCAGTGTGCAGAATGAGAGAGCAGCAGTAGAGCAAATAGAGAAAGAGAGAAAGAGCACAAAAGAGAATGTAGAATAGTCTGTGTTTTTCCTAATGAAAGAATAGGGGTACTTATAGTTTGAAAACATGTAGTAAATAAGGTAACAAACAATTAGTTCAACAGAATTTTGGAAGTAGGCATCAATTTGAATCAAATTAATAGAAGTACTCCCTTTAATTAAGGAGTCATACTCAATCAGGGATAGACAGTAGTAATATAAGGAAAAAAGATCATGTAAGACTGATAGCCCAACTGTAGCACATGTAAGTAAGACCAAGTTCAGAATCCTATTTAAGGAGAAATATATACGTATCAATTTGACAGTAATACCAGACACGAAAATAAAGCAAGAGATAGTTAACAATTGAAGATCAGTAAGGACATCCTCAAATGAGGCCCTAGTTAGCGGAAATCAACATTAATTAGAGGAAAACATCACACAAGGAAGCAATTTCAACACATAAAGCAAGTAATTAGTCGAGGTTCAGAAAATCCAATTAAGGAAAGGTCTGTAAGAATCAACTAACAGTAGAATCAATCACATAATAAGCAAGGGAATAATTTGTAGGTCAAAATTAGGGACTTAAGTAAGAATTTCATAGAGTCAGAGATTCAATACTAGCACAAACGAACATGATATAATAGGGAGAATAAAAGAATCAGAAACCCTAATGATTATAATAACAAGAAATCACATAGGTTTAGAGATTCAGCTAAACGCAACAATAACAACTTAGAGGGATCAAACAGAACAACATAATATAAGCAAAAAGAAGCCAAAATCAAAACCCTAATGAGCAATAAATGGGGTAAAGATCATAGGATACTTAGGACGTACTCATGAGAGACAGACACACATACAAATATATAAAGACAAACCTGAGATGATAATGGGGTGTTAAAACTAAAGTTTTAACATAGTAAATTATGAAAAAGAGATTTTCAACGGAGATCGTTCTAAAAATATGAACAGAGTCACAAAGAATATTTAAACTCGAAGATACAACTTCTGTATAAAGGTTTTTTTTAGAAAACCCTAGTTGGAAAACAAAAAAATTGTTTTAGGGAAAATAGAGAACCTTTAAAGAAAACCTTAAAACAAATCGAGATTATGTATAGATCTGTTACATATCCATAAAGTTAGGGTTTTAAAGAAAACAAAGATATCAAAGAACCTGCCGTGAAACTCGAAGGTAGTGGTGGTTGTGGCATGGTTATGTCAAAACCCCACCGGAGAAGGCCGGAAAATCACCAAAGCAGGAGCCCCAGTAGTTGTCTGGGCCTGGTAAAGACTAATGGAGGTATCATAGACTAAGCAATCCGGAGCAAGGAGGCGTCAAGGCGACTGGTGGTCGAAAGGAGAGAGGTCGGAGGTGGCCGGAGACGGGCTAAGCTCCATCGGAGAAGAAGGTGAACCAGGGAAGGTTCTAGAGAGAAGGGAGATGGAAAGAGGCGAGAAGAGAGAGAGTCAGTCTCGAAGAATGAGAGGGTCTGGGGGGGTCATTTGGGATTAATTATGGTAAGACCAGATCTGGGCCGTTGATCTCATTTGATCAACGGCTCAGATTAATTGGGGATTGGGCCGGGTTAAATTTGAATTGGGCTGGGCCATTTTTAGTGGTCTGGTGGGTTGGAGTAATTGGGTTTTAAAAATGTGGCTAACATTTAAATAAAATAGGGCTAGATGTTAAATACCCAATAAAATAGATAATTAATTAGTTAAAATATCTAATAATTATGAAAAGATGAAATTAAGTTTAAATAGGTAAAATTACAGTAATTAACCAATATCAAGTGTAAGAAATGCATAGTTCTAATTAAAATAATACAAAATGTCCAATTGGGCCATAATTACAAAATTATTGTAATTGAAATTAAATAAGTCCCAATTGACTAATTTTGTGAAATGATTGGATTTTAATAGATAGAAAATGATTATAAATAACATGATGAGCTAGGAAGCATTTTTGAAATTATTTAGAGCATAATTTATGAATTATTTAGATATGAAATATTAAATAAACAGGGAGATAATTTAAATAAAAATATGGAAAAATACTCATTATTGCAAAGAATAATTTTGAGAGTTTATATGCAAGTTTGAAATTAGTTGAGGAAAAATTGGGTATCAACAGCTGCCCCTCTTTACCCGGGAAGGATGAAAGAGTTGTCGGGTAAAGATATGATGGCCAATTTTGACCGAGAGAAAGTTGTGGGAGAATTAGGCCGCACCCTGGCTTCTGAGCTGCCTACATATCCCTGGTTTTACAGGAATCAGGCCGTATGTAGTTCCGGAATCATCGGCGAAATATACCGGTGATGTTCCACAAGAACGGACGCAAGGTGCGAGGTAAGGTAAGGTTGGAAGGTCTTACGGGGTTGTTTTGGGAGGACTGGAGTGGTCCGCTCCTGCCTGGTTGGCTGTTCCGGCCAAATTACCTGCAAATAAATAACAAACATATATCGTGCATAATATAAATATGATGCAAGTTCCCGTTGGACTATGAATACTGTCTACGGACAATTTAGGATGATGTCCTTAGACCATGATGTCCTGGGCCATGAATTTCTTGGTGCGGGATTCACAAGCTATGAAATGATGTTCTCGGGCCATGAGGATGGTGCCTCCGAACCATTATGCCTTTGAATAATAATATGCAAGTTGAATAAAGAGATCCTCGGGCCATGGAATAATGTTCTCAGGCCATGAAGATGGTGCCTCTGAACGATGACGCCCTTGGACAAGTTGGCGATATCTCAGCCCATGAAAAATGCAGTAGCATGATGCTAACAAGACAGAGCTTAGTCTTGCGAAATTTAGAAAGGGCAGAGCTTAGCCCGAAAGGAAGCAAAAGTAAGTAACGGCATAAAAAGTGGTTGCTTTGAAAAGTAAATAAGAGGTAGCATGGAACCTCGAAAGGCAGAATGGTAGCCTTATGCAATGCAGGAAATAAAAATGCAGAGAGGGAGGTAGCGTGGAACCTCGGAAGGCCGAACAGGATCCTTATGCAATGCCGCAAATGAAAATGCAAAGGGAGGTAGCGTGGAACCTCGGAAGGCAGAACAATATCCTTATGCAATGCAGGAAATAAAAATGCAGAGAGGGAGGTAGCGTGGAACCTCGGAAGGCCGAACAGGATCCTTATGCAATGCCGGAAATGAAAATGCAAAGGGAGGTAGCGTGGAACCTCGGAAGGCAGAACAATATCCTTATGCAATGCAGGAAATAAAAATGCAAAGGGAGGTAGCGTGGAACCTCGGAAGCCAGAATAGTAGCCTTATGCAATGCAGGAAATAAAATGCAGAGGGAGGTCTTAGCTGATGATGAACTGCGGTGAAACGATTATTGCGAATGAAGCGTTGTTTTGTGATGATAATAAGCGTCGGCATGTGAGACGAGTTTGAGAGCGTCTTTTGAAAGATATACGTCCTGCGGAGATAATAATATGTTTTGGGCTTTTGCCGTCTTTTTGCCTGCATCCAAAGAAAAAATCGTGAGTTCTGTAAAGGGGAGAAGGTCAGTTCGCATTCCTCCTGGCTTTACTCGGCCTGTCTGCTTGATAATGATAACGTTGTTGGTATCACAGGGGTAGCGTCGCTAAACAAGCTGTTCTGAGAAGTAAACATGCATGGTTTTATAAAAATATGATATAACATATAATTGAGAAAATAATTTTCTTTCGGATGAACCGACGATCATGACGTTGTTCGAGACATCGCAACCTCTCTTGCTGTGGAGTTTTGAGGGTCCTCATCAAAATTCTGCCCCAGCTTGATAGGTGAGTGCTTCTGACTGTTGCTTGTGCGGCGCTTGATTTGACTTGATTTGGAATTTTGAGGCCCCTTCTCAAAATTCTACCCCAATTTCCATTCGCGGGGGAAATGAACTTCTTATTAAAATGTGACCGATCCCATAGGTCTGCCTACGTATCCCCTCTTAAACGGGAATCAGGTCAGGCATAGCTCAATTACAACATTGATAAAAACATAAAGAGTTACACATAGTAACTCTTGACTGCGTCTGAGTTGATTGGTTTTGGCCAGATTTCTCCATCCATTTCTGCGAGTATGAACGCTCCTCCTGTCAGCACTCAGTGAACCATGTACGAGCCTTGCCAATTGGGAGAAAATTTCCCTTTTGCTTCGTCTTGGTGAGGAAAGATTTTCTTTAACACCAGCTGCCCCGGTGTGAATCGTCTTGGTTTGATTTTCTTGTTGAAGGCTCTGGTCATTCTGTTTTGATATAGCTGACCATGACAAACTGCGTTCATTCTTTTTCCGTCTATGAGGGCCAATTGCTCATAACAGCTTCTTACCCATTATGCATCACCGAGCTCGGCTTCTTGTATGATTCTCATAGATGGAATCTCGACCTCGGCAGGAATGACGGCTTCGGTGCCATATACCAACATATAAGGAGTGGCCCCGGCCGATGTGCGTACTGTGGTGCGGTGCTTCTCTATCATCTTTCTCAGTATTTTCTTGATGTTCTTGTTGGCAGCCTCAATGGCTCCATTCATCTGAGGTCTGTATGATGTAGAATTCTTGTTCTTGATCTTGAAGGCTTCACACATTGCTTTCATCATGTCACTGTTTAGATTGGAACCATTGTCGATGATGATTGACTCTGGAATTCCGAACCGACAAACGATGCGGTCGCGGACGAAATCGGCCACAACTTTCTTAGTAACTGCTTTGTAGGATGATGCTTCGACCCATTTAGTGAAATAATCAATGGCGACCAGAATAAACCTGTGTCCGTTGGAGGCGATAGGTTCGATTGGTCCAATAACATCCATGCCCCAAGCGGCGAACGGCCACGGCGAACTTGTTGCATTAAGCTCACTGGGAGGTACCTTTATCATATCCCCATGTATCTGGCATCGGTGGCATTTTCGGACATACTGGATGCAATCCGTTTCCATGGTCATCCAGAAATAACCGGCCCGAAGTATCTTCTTTGCCAGAACGAACCCGTTCATATGAGGACCACATGTACCCGCATGTATTTCCTCCAGCAGTTTTGTTGCTTCTCTTGCTTCGACACATCTTAGCAAACCCAAATCAGGAATCCTCTTGTATAGGATTCCTCCGCTGTGAAATAAATTATTTGACAACCTTCGAAGTGTGCGTTTTTTATTAGCGTTTGCAGGCTCTGGATATTCTCCCTTTTCCAAGTACTCCTTAATATCATGAAACCAAGGCTTTCCGTCTACTTATTCTTCAACATGGGCGTAGTAGGCCTGCTGATTGTGGATCCCCACCGGGATAGGATCAATGAAGTTCTTGTCTGGATGCTGGATCATAGATGACAAGGTAGCCAGTGCGTCGGCGAACTCATTCTGGACTCTAGGGGCGTGCCGGAATTCTATCTTTGTGAACCTCTTTCTCAATTCCTGTACACGATGTAAATATGGCAATATCTTGGAATTCTTGGTCGCCCATTCTCCTTGGACTTGGTGTATCAATAAATCTGAGTCACCAATCACTAATAACTCTTGAACGTTCATGTCGATGGCCAAGTTGAGCCCCAAGATGCAGGCCTCATATTCAGCCATGTTGTTGGTGCAGGGGAACCTGAGTTTGGCGGATATCGGATAATGCTGACCGGTTTCTGATACTAAGACTGCTCCAATACCTACACCTTTGAAGTTTGCGGCCCCATCAAAGAACATCCTCCAACCATTGTAGGATTCTGCAATGTCTTCTCCTACGAATGATACCTCTTCATCGGGAAAATACGTTTTCAATGGTTAGTATTCTCCGTCCACAGGATTCTAAGCCAGATGATCTGCTAGTGCTTGTCCCTTGACCGCCTTCTGAGTCACGTAAATAATGTCGAACTCACTTAACAGGATCTTCCATTTGGCCAGTTTGCCAGTAGGCATGGGCTTCTGAAAGATGTATTTCAACGGATCCATCCTTAATATGAGGTACGTTGTATATGCACAGAAATAGTGCCTCAGCTTCTGTGCGACCTAAGTCAGAGCGCAGCAAGTGCGTTCTAACAGAGAGTATCGGGCCTCATACGGAGTGAACTTCTTGTTGAGGTAGTAGATTGCTTGTTCCTTTCTCCCTGTCTCGTCATGTTGCCCCAGAACATAGCCGAAAGCTCCATCCGACACAACAAGGTAGAGTAGCAAAGGTTTACCTGGCTCGGGTGGTACTAGGACTAGTGGTGTTGAGAGATACTCCTTGATTCTGTCGAAGGCCCTTTGACAATCCTCGGTCCATTTGGTTGCAGCATCCTTTCTCAACATCTTGAAAATTGGTTAAAAAATGACGGTAGACTTGGCTATGAACCTGCTGATGTAATTGAGCCTCCCCAGGAAACTCATAACATCCTTCTTGTTCTTTGGCGGCTGAAATTCTTGGATGGCTTTGACCTTTGATGGATCCAGTTCTATTCCTCGGCGACTGGCAATGAACCCCAGTAACTTGCCAGCAGGAACCCTGAATGCACACTTTGCAGGGTTAAGTTTCAAATTGTACTTCCTTAACCTGTTGAAGAATTTTCTCAAATCTTCCATATGGTCAGCGGCCTTCTTTGATTTGATGATGATGTCGTCCACATACACCTCGATCTCCTTGTGAATCATATAATGAAATATAGTAGTCATAGCCCTCATGTAAGTGGCCCCTACATTCTTTAGACCAAATGACATCATCTTGTAACAATACACTCCCCACGGCGTAATGAACGTCGTTTTCTCAGCATCTTCCTCGTCCATACAAATCTGATGGTAACCGGCAAAACAATCTACAAAGGACTGCAGCTCATGCTTGGCTCAGTTGTCAATTAGGATGTGTATATTTGGCAAGGGGAAGTCATCTTTCGGACTGGCCCGATTGAGATTCCGGTAGTCAACGCAGACTCTAACCTTACCATCCTTCTTTGGCACAGGCACAATGTTGGCTAACCATGTAGGATATTCGACCACCCGGAGAACCCCGGCGTTGATCTGCTTGGTGACGTCTTCTTTGATTTTCAAGCTCATGTCTGGTTTAAACTTCCTAAGTTTTTGCTTCACTGGTGGGCATGTTGGATTGGTTGGCAGCTTGTGGGCCACAATAGATGTACTGAGGCCAGTCATGGCATCATATGACCAGGCGAATATGTCCTCATATTCTCTTAAGAATTTTGTATATTTCTCCTTTTCTGACTGCGACAAATGAATGCTGTTGCGTGTTTCTTTGACGCTATCTGCGTTTCCCAGGTTAACGACCTCAGTCTCGTCCAAGTTAGACTTAGCCCTATTCTCAAAGTTCTCTACCTCTTTAATAATATCCTCAGGTATATCATCCTCGTCTGACTCGGAATTCGTTTGTTGCGTTGCCTCATTGCATGTCACAGTCGTCGGTTCATCAAGATAAGTAATAGTAATGTTGTGTAAATAAAGTAATGGGGAGGAAAACAGTATCAAGTAAATATAAGATTTATAAAGAAACTGGAAATGTTTCGATAAATTGAATAATAGTTTGAACATGAGAGCTCTTTCTTGCGGAAATTTTAAAATGCGAAAAAGGGGGAAAATTCTTTAAATAAATAAACTATAAATAATGCTTGTTTTGTTAGCCTTGCTACCCCGAGGCTCGACAGGATTTGGTTGTCCTGACAGACCAATTCTTGAGATATGATCCTTTGCTCACGACCTGTATGGAAGGGCCTTCCTCCCCCTCCTCTTCAAAAATGACACAACAGTCCATGTCCTCATTGTCCAGAAATAAATCCCTCATTGCTGCTAACGCTTCCTCTTCATCCGTACTGTAGATGATATCAGCTTGCTGGAAAATTTGCTCCAAGTGAGGTATTGCCTGCTCCAATGGGTAGTAGGGGCCGCGCCATGGTGGAGACCTTCAAAGTGTACTCGTACCCCAGACCAAAAGTGGTACCGTGCTTTTTGAGTGTTATTGGCTTTGTTATTTCTTGGAGATTCTTACCAAGCCCTTTACCTGGCTCGTATCCTTCCCAGTTCAAGATGCTTTCAATCTTACTATCCCACCACTTGTCCTTATTAATGGCGTTAACTCGCTCGATGTTATGGTAGATCTCTCCACCCAACTTCCTTCTTCCATCGATGACCGAAAAGGTCTGGCGACCGTAGATATGGTTGCTACCGTCACCATGAATGATTACCTCTTGGTGATTCCATTCGTACTTCATAGCTTGATGTAGGGTTGATTCCACGGCCCCAACAGCGTGGATCCAAGGTCGTCCTAACAGTAAGTTGTAGGATGCAGGAACATCTATCACTTGGAAATCTACATCGAACCAAGTTGGTCCCATCTGTAAGCACAAGGTGATTTCTCCCATGGTGGACCTCTGCGAACCATCGAAGGCTTTTACGTTGATCTCTCCTTCCTTTATCTCATGTAGACTCTTGCCCAATTTCTTGAGTGTGACCAGCGGACAGATGTTGAGGCTGGAACCCCCATCAATTAGGATCCTTGTGATGAAATGATCCTCACATTGTACCGTGATGTGTAGTGCTTTGTTATGCCCTAACCCCTCAGGCGGTAACTCATCTTCATGGAAAGTGATCTTGTGGCTTTCCAGTACCTGGCCCACCATGTTGGCCATCTCCCCACTGGTGATATTGTTCGGTGCATATGCTTCACTCAGCACCTTTAACAAGGCACTCCTACGTGTTTCAGAGTTCTGTAATAGGGAGAGAATGGATATCTGAGCGGGTGTCTTGTTCAACTGGTCGAGGATTGAATACTCCTTGGCTTGTATCTTTCTCCAATGATCGTCTGAACTTGTCTCAAGGGTGGGAGGACGGTTGGCGGCCTGCTTGCTAGACTCGGCCAGATGTTCAGGGGTATAAACTCTGCCAGTTCTTGTCATCCCCTATGCGGCAATGGATTCCTCAGACTTACCTTTACCTTTCCTCCTTGCTTCAGCGGTATAGTCCAATGGGATGGCGTTTGAGTAGAAGGGTGGCGTTGTTGACATTGACACTGGAATAAGTGTGGTCATTCTTATTCCTACCGGAGTATATGTTATAGGTGACCAGGCTGCAACTTCGAAAGGCCGTACAAACTCAACTTCAATCGGCACGGGGGCCTTTCCTTTGGCTGGCGGTCTCAATTCAAACTCGAGTGGGATGGACATGTTTACCTCAGCATCCTCGGATGGCTGCATCTGAACCACAATTGGGTTGAGAGTAATTGCAGGTTTCTTCGGATCACCCTCTGCAATCAACCCAACTGATCCCTCGGGATCCCAATCATCATCTACCTCAATCATATGGACACCACCTTTATGGTCAGGCAACGGATGAACATTAGGGGCAGGGTCCTTGGCTACAATGATCTTGTTGTCTATGAGAACTTGTATCTTGTCTTTCAAGGAACGACATTCATCGAGGGTGTGTCCCTTCATGCCGGAATGGTAGGCACAGGATTTATTTGGGTTGACCCACTGAGAAGGGTTCTTAGGGGCGGCAGCAGGAATGGGTGTGACATAACCGGCGGCTTTGAGTTTTTCATATAGCTGATCGATGGGCTCAGCTATGGCAGTATACTGTTTTGGAGGGCGACGGTTGAAGTTAGGGCGAGGTCTTGGGAAGTTTTGGCGAGTAGGTGGTGATTGGTAGTGAGAAGGTTGGGAATTATAGGCATTGTATACGGGAGCTGGTTGGGAATATCTGGGCGAGGTAGGCTGATATGTGGGTGGTGGAGCTTGATATGTGGGTGAGGGTGATTGGTAACTTGGAGCTGGTTGGTATGTGAATGAAGGTGTGGGATAGACTTTGTATTTAAGAGGATATTTGGCTTGCTGTGCTACCATCACGACTCCTACATCCTTCTTCCTGGACACACCACCAGATTGCAGAGCATTATTAGTAGCTTGTAAAGCTTCAAAGTTAGTGACCATACCGCTTTTGATGCCCTCTTCGATTCGCTCTCCCAACTTGATAATGTCAGAGAACTTGTGACCTTCAACCATCATCAGTCGCTCATAGTATTGAGGATCCTGAGCTCGCACAAAGAACTTCTTAATTTGTTCCTCTTCTAAGGCCGGTCTGACCTTGGCAGCTTCTGACCTCCAACGAGTAGCATACTCGCGAAAGGTCTCCGTTGGTTTCTTCTTTAGGTTCTGGATGTAGAATACATCCGGTGCATTCTCCGTGTTGAACCGGAATCTATCCATGAAGTCTGTTGCCATGCTTACCCAACTAGACCATTTCTTTGGATCTTGGTTGATGTACCAGGACAATGCATCTCCTTTTAATCTCCTCATGAAGAGTTTCATGCAGATTCTTTCATCTTTTCCCACACCGACCAGTTTGTCGCAGTAAGTCCTCAGATGGACTCCTGGATCACCAGTACCATAGAACATCTCGAACTTAGGAGGTTTGTACCCCTCGGGCAATTCGACATCAGGTTGTATGCAAAGATCTTCATAGTTCAACCCCTCAATCCCTTTAACTCCTTTGACGCCCTGAACTCGGTTGGTCAATTTCTTGAGTTCTTCGTCCAGATTCCTGATGAGCCTATCCTTCTCGTCAGAATCAGGGGTATGCGGTGTGGAATGAGCCACAGTTTCCACATAAATGGGATTGTTTTAGGCCTGGAAGTGGTCTTTTGTCTGATCCTGGAGAGGTGGAGTGTTATGGTGATAGGCATTGCATTGTGCTGGCGGAACTGGGTCCTTGGGATGATTTGGTTGTTTGGGGATGTTTTGTGGTAAAGTGGGGTTTGGAGCATTTGGGAAGGGGATGTCTGGAACATTCAGGGAAAGTGATAAGTGAGCCAAATTCTTGACTTGGTCAAGTTCCACTTGGAACTTTAGCAGTTTCTTTTCTAGTGGAGACATACCCTCGTGCAGAACCTGAATACCTCGACCATCAGTTATCTCAACCTGTTCATCCCTGTTGTCTTTTCTGGTGCCTCTTGCATCTGCCATCTTAATTTTACCCTTGCTTTTTCCTTTGGGAGGACTGGGAAGAGGAGGAGGAGGAGGGCCCTTTGATCTTGTGCGGTAGGCGAATGATGCCAGAATGCACGAACTAACCTTTGGGGAGGGGAATAATAAATAAATAAGAAAAAAAAAGGTAAGGAAGTCAGTGAGGATTATAAAACATATTGCGTTAATTTAAACACGTAATGCAAAAATGTAAAACGCATCCTAAGTTGGGGAACCTCTTTGTGCCCGAGGTAGGCCTAGCGACAAATTAATTTGGAGAACTTGAAATGCTAAATGCCTCATTTTATTGATGATAGGAACGACTCTAAATATGCGAAAAATAAAAGTCACTAATGGCCAATGGCCTTATTACATCAAAGGAGACAAAATAAAAGACACCCCTATCTACTTGGTCCCAGAAGGACCTTTCCCAGATTCGGCATTCCTGCTCTCTTTGATCAGCTTTCCCAACTCGCGAAGTCCATGCATCAAGTAGGTCCTGGCTAAATATCCTCATTCGGCTCCTTCAGCCTTTTTCCAGTCCTCGATCCTCTTGATGAACTTTTCGTCTAGCTCGACTATACCTCGCTCCAAGTACCTTAACCTCTTGTTGGAGCTGATGGCCATATCCTTCCATTCCTCGATCAGCTTTCTGCTGGATTCGTGTATCTGGTGATGATTATCTTCAACTTCACGGAGCCTCTTGCGTAGACTGTTATTTAACTTGCGCTTCAGCCCTCTCATCTATGACCCAGTGACCCTGAGCGAATCCTGGCTCGAATTGGCCCTCCATATCTTTTTCTAACCAACTTAGGTAGAAAGGAGTACAACCGGCATGGTACCTGTCTAGCTCAATGGTGTCTTTCTCCAGTACAATGTTGCAGTGCCACAAATGCTAGGCTTGGCACTTGTGAGGGTTGTCGTCGTCCTGGAAGTCTGCTCGAAAATGTCCCATCTTCTCAACCCTAGGTATAACCTGCCTCCTCCCTACTTGCCTCATAACTCGGAGAGGGACGTAAGGGTACGTTCCCCTCAGACCAATCAATATCATAAATGAAGCGTCTCGGGATCAGATGATAAATTTGTCCGTTGGGAACCATTCAAACATCCACTGAATCTGGTCCTCGGTCAAATTTCCCAGTAACTCAACCCATCCCTCGGTATTTTCCGGCTGAGCGAACATGTCTGGAATATAGTTCATTCGCTTTGGGTGGTGGAAGGCAATATGGTCATCCCAGATTATTCGATGGATGTCTTGTCGGTAGCCACCCCTTTGCAGGTGTTCAGTGAGCCAAAGTTGAAGCAGTAAGTTGCAACCTTCGAAATGTTTTGCTCCCCGTTGACACTTTTCTAAGGCTCGGTATATGTCTGCAATGATCATAGGCACAATGTTGAAGTCCTGTCCGTTGACCCCTTCCATTAAAGTCTTAGTGACCATGGCCAACCTAGTGTGAATCATCTCCTTCTTTGTCGGGAACACCATTAAACCCAGAAAACAAACCATAAAAGCAAACCCTCGGCGATGGATGTGCCCTAGAGAAGTGAGGGAAAACTCATCCTGATAAGTACGGTATGATTTGCTACGACCGAACCTTTCGTACAAGTAATTAAAAAGGATGTACGAATCCTTTAAACATACCAAGTCCGGATTTTTCTTTAGTCCCAACATTTGAGAAAACCCCGGCCTGTGCGATTCTCAAGCATCAGCAACCCTGGAGATTTCCAAGCCAAACCGGCCAAACCTTCTATCTCTTCCAGCAGCGGTGTCATTTCATTGTTTCCGAAGTGGAATACTGACCAATCGCAATCCCAGAATAGGGTAGCAGCCTCTATCATCATTTTGTTAGGCTGAATATCAAAAAGAGAGGGCAGGTTGCCCAAGTGTTTCCTGATGAATTCTTTGTCGCTGGAGTGAAGATCCTCCCACCAGTTTAACAATTTGGGGTGGATATTTGAGACCATACCGAACTTGGGGATTTCGTGCCTCATTTCTGCAAAACAAGAAGGGTTAGACCCTTACCCCCACCGGACTCGACTATTCAACATCGATAATTAACAAAGAGCATTTAGTTCTCCAAATAAATGCACAGATCGTGAAGGTGTCCATTTGGGTTCCAGGGAAACCCAATGGACTTTGGACAAGGCTATCTTACAGGCTATTGTGAGGACAACATACTTAGCCTGACTAGGTTTGACCATGATGCATGCAACATTACAATAGAGTAAGGTTTCTATGGGGTTTTAGACCAGTACCCTTGAGCGGACAACTCAAGGGGGAAGGCACGGAACCGTCGACTGCACCGCTGATTGACTAGTTTTACCGCAAATACACCTTTCTGAATTTAAGGGGTAAAAATATTGGAACAGCGCAACCACTCATTGTAAGCATTGTTATAGGATTTTGTTTGGCACGAGTGGAATATGAATGCGGAGCATGATATGCAATAAATATCATTTAAACAAATAGGCATGTATTTTCACGTTGAGGAAAGCGGTAAAGAAAGGAAATACAACAGTTATAAATGGAAGCGATTACAAACAATACATGACGATATGTTAGTTTCGTTCAGGTGAAATAAATACTTGCGAAAATTAAACAATTAACGGCATATAACGGGGAATAGGAAAAGGTGTAAGCATTTAAATGAAAATTAAAGGTCCAAGTTCACAAAGAAAGTTGTAATGGTATAAGCCTAGGGAAGATCCCCAGCGGAGTCGCCATGCTTTCGCGCCCCCTTTTTCCTCGCACGGGTTAGGTACAGAGAGATCGTTTTTATGACATTTTTGGACAACTCCTTAAAGGAGAGGTTTAGGGAAGAGTCGCCACCTAACGATTTTTATGGTGCGTTAGGGCACCTAGAGTAAATAACTCATGAACTAGTTTTCATTACCAGAGATTGGGTAAGGGCTTGAAGTTATCCCAAGGAGAAGGTGTTAGGCACCCCTCAAGATCCACAACTGTGGGACCCATCCAAGAAGTTTTGTAAATTTGGACAGACAAACAAGTAAGGCTCAGATAAGAGGGGATTTCACACAAAGCATAATTTATTAAAGGTTTTGAAAACATTACAAAATATTCAAAGAAATTATCCTAGGTTTAAAGTAATACGGATCACATCAATGGAATACCCGGTATGTCACACCTCGAAGAGGCGGCTACACGTAGTATTAGCGCACCGGTCATCATATCAGTATTCTACCCTTCCCGCCCCGTTAAGGTATTTAAAACGCGTGTGTTGGTCACGAATGCTTATTGCGTGCTATTACCCGTCCCATTCAATAAGTCCCGGAGGGTATTTAGGACTACTAATCCTACAAGGTGAGTACTAGGTTGAACTCCTAGGTTTTAAAAAAGGATAAAATTCTAAGCGACATGTAAAACAACAAATAAGACCATAATGTGGGAACACATAAGGGCAAATAATGGATCACAGATCCCTCCACAAGTGAACACGTAAATAGCACGTCTCAAACACAATCAAAGTCTCAAAGACAGGATTTAAAATAGAGGTTCTTGAGCTGGAAAATAGTAAGTTTTGATAGTTTTAGTAAAGGATATGTTTTGAAAACTTAGTGGTGAAGCAGGAGATTCAGTTAAGACTGAGTAGTTTAATAGGGTGATTGATTTTAAGAAATGCAGTAGCTTAGAGACAGCAGTAGAATTTAGAAGTACACAACGACTTAGAGTTCCCAGTAAAACACAGATGAAAATCATTAAATCATGATTTTTGAGATAGTATAATGATTCAAAAAGAGAAGTGACTTAAAAAGATACAGTAGCTTAACGTAGAGTATGAGTCAGCAATTTGATAAACTTCAAAGAGATAAAAACAGGAGTGAAAGAAAACAGCAAAGTTTGAGAATTCCAAAAGGGGCTGATTGTTCCTAATACCGGCAAGCAAAACACAATTAGTTGGTTTTAATACGTATTAGGCCTAAAGTTTTCCTAGGCGCCCTATACATTGCCTACTTATTTCAAAGGGGTGTACATGCATATTTAATCCTGATTTTCAGAGGGGTGTATTTACAGAAACGTTTCAAACAGTTAACCACCTTTTTAACGAGATTATTAATTTAGCATACTGATTAGGTGTTCAATAACTGCAATTCAAACAGATAGGAAGTCCTAAATAACAGGATATCTAATGCACATAGTAGTACCTAGAAGACATGATTTCTAGATGCTATGATCATGAAAATGCAGTAAGACCTTATAACAATTTTTATTACTTGTTATAATTATTAACTGTGATCATGGCTTGCAAAATGAGTAAAGTAGACATGC
This sequence comes from Nicotiana undulata, assembly GCA_005239495.1. Lineage (NCBI taxonomy): Eukaryota > Viridiplantae > Streptophyta > Magnoliopsida > Solanales > Solanaceae > Nicotiana > Nicotiana undulata. The sequence continues at coordinate 40,889 of ML265562.1, forward strand.
TGAAAATAAAGAACCTAAGCAGGATTTCTAATGCATGAAATGCATGTACTAGACAGGTTATCTATTGCCAATGTAAGTAAGAAAATCATATGAGCATGTTTTCTACCCCTTACTAGACTAAGCATGCATAGTCCCCCAAATTCACTATCCAAACCCCAATATCAGTTTACAACATATTACAAACCACTAATAATGAATTACAGTAGCAAAAGGAAAATAAGAAGTTATTTCTATAGGGAGCCTTCAATCAGGCCCAATCTTCCAACCTCACTCCTTTTGAGTTTCACAACCTTACATGGTCTAGGTGCGGCAAAGCTCCCAAGGGCCCTCATTGGGTCCCTCGCCTATACCAGCACCCAAACAAATTGCCAAAAATGAGACAAGTGCAGTGTGGAATTTCCAACCTTGTGTGTAAGAGTTCCATGAGTACTCAGAGGTACTCAAGGCAGTGCTCACACGAAGAGGGTAGGACTTAATTTCTAAGAGTAGTGGAAAGTGCTTGGAGTTTAAAAGAGAATTCTTTTTTGAGTTTGAAAAGAGTAGTCTGAAACATCAGTACTTTGAAAATAACTTTAGAAAAAGTAATAAAGGATTTTGTGAGAAAAACAGTTTATCAAATAGAGAAGCAATACAATCACAACCAGTATAGGGAACTCATGAAAGAGCACACACAATAGGGGGCAAGGAGTTGGGGACAAATGACTTTGTTATCAGCATTAGATCCAAGTTACAGGTTCTCATAGTTATCACATAGTGGTCATATAGTTGTCACACAATTATCACAAAACATCATAGATTGGCAGAGGTAAGATTGTATAGCATTCAAGTTTTAATAGAGGCAAGTTCATAACCTAGGGAGTTAAACATGAATGAAAGCCTATAACAATAGTCAAGTCAAGGTAAGAAAACATTAACCTATAAACAAATGAGCATGCCAGAGTCACAGAATGAACATGAGGCATATCAGACTAAGAGAAAGAGATGGATAGTAGTATGCAGACACAATTACAGGGAAACACATTGAAGCAGGATGCATATTCAGACTTAACAAAAGGGAAAGACATGATGGGGTTAAGCTAATTACATGGTAGGCAGTAGAACCACATGATAAAACACATAAAGTAAATAAACAAGAACTGGAGCATATTGTATAGAGATACTATAAAACTAACTTAGAGACATACCAATCGAATAGTAAGGAATAGCAAAATGTAAAGAGATAGAGCAGCAGTGTGCAGAATGAGAGAGCAGCAGTAGAGCAAATAGAGAAAGAGAGAAAGAGAACAAGAGAGAATGTAGAATAGTCTATGTTTTTCCTAATGAAAGAATATGGGTACTTATAGTTTGAAACAGGTAGTAAATAAGGTAACAAACAATTAGTTCAGCAGAATTATGGAAGTAGGCATCAATTCGAATCAAATTAATAGAAGTACTCCCTTTAATTAAGGAGTCATACTCAATCAGGGATAGACAGTAGTAATATAAGGAAAGAAGATCATGTAAGACATCCCAAGTGTAGCACATGTAAGTAAGACCAAGTTCAGAATCCTATTTAAGGAGAAATATATACGTATCAATTTGACAGTAATACCAGACACGAAAATAAAGCAAGAGATAGTTAACAATTGAAGATCAGTAAGGACATCCTCAAATGAGGCCCTAGTTACATGAAATCAACATTGATTAGAGGAAAACATCACACAAGGAAGCAATTTAAGCACATAAAGCAAGTAATTAGTCGAGGTACAGAAAATCCAATTAAGGAAAGGTCTGTAAGAATCAACTAACAATAGAATCAATCACATAATAAGCAAGGGAATAATTTGTAGGTCAACATTAGGGACTTAAGTAAGAATCTCATAGAGTCAGGGATTCAATACTAGCACAAACGAACATGATATAATAGGGAGAATCAAAGAATCAGAAACCCTAATGATTATAATAACAAGAAATCACATAGGTTTAGAGATTCAGCTAAACGCAACAATAACAACTTAGAGGGATCAAACAGAACAACATAATATAAGCAAAAAGAAGCCAAAATCAAAACCCTAATGAGCAATAAATGGGGTAAAGATCATAGGATACTTAGGACGTACTCATGAGAGACAGACACACATACAAATCAATAAAGACAAACCTGAGATGATAATGGGGTGTTAAAACTAAAGTTTTAACATAGTAAATTATGAAAAAGAGATTTTCAACGGAGATCGTTCTAAAAATATGAACAGAGTCACAAAGAATATTTAAACTAGAAGATACAACTTCTGTATAAAGGTTTTTTTTAGAAAACCCTAGTTGGAAAACAAAAAAATTGTTTTAGGGAAAATAGAGAACCTTTAAAGAAAACCTTAAAACAAATCGAGATTATGTATAGATCTGTTACATATCCATAAAGTTAGGGTTTTAAAGAAAACAAAGATATCAAAGAGCCTGCCGTGAAACTCGAAGGTAGTGGTGGTTGTGGCATGGTTGTGTCAAAACCCCACCGGAGAAGGCCGGAAAATCACCAAAGCAGGAGCAACCTGGCCTCTACCCCTTGCGGCCTGTGCTCCACCTCTATGAACCTGACCACCGCCTCT